>JBBBDQ010000495.1:0-286063 GCA_037127315.1 Ascarosepion bandense
CATGACAATACATTACCAATAATTTTACAATGAAAGTGCCTTGCAAATGATTTAATGATGAAAATACATTGCAAATGATTTTATTATGAAAATACATTACCAATAATTTTACAATGAAAGTGCCTTGCAAATGATTTAATGATGAAAATACATTGGAAATGATTTTATTATGACAATACATTACCAATAATTTTACAATGAAAGTGCCTTGCAAATGATTTAATGATGAAAATACATTGCAAATGATTTTATTATGACAATACATTACCAATAATTTTACAATGAAAGTGCCTTGCAAATGATTTAATGATGAAAATACATTGCAAATGATTTTATTATGACAATATATTACCAATAATTTTACAATGAAAGTGCCTTGCAAATGATTTAATGATGAAAATACATTGGAAATTATTTTATTATGACAATACATTACCAACAATGTTACAATGAAAGTGCCTTGCAAATGATTTAATGATGAAAATACATTGCAAATGATTTTATTATGACAATACATTACCAATAATTTTACAATGAAAGTGCATTGCAAATGATTTAATGATGAAAATACATTGGAAATTATTTTATTATGACAATACATTACCAATTATTTTACAATGAAAGTGCCTTGCAAATTATTTAATGATGAAAATACATTGGAAAAGATTTTATTATGACAATACATTACCAATAATTTTACAATGAATGTGCCTTGCAAATGATTTAATGATGAAAATGCATTGGAAAAGATTTTACTATGACAATACATTACCAATAATTTTACAATGAAAGTGCCTTGCAAATGATTTAATGATGAAAATACATTGCAAATGATTTTATTATGACAATACATTACCAATAATTTTACAATGAAAGTGCCTTGCAAATGATTTAATGATGAAAATGCATTACAAATTATTTTATTATGACAATACATTACCAATAATCTTACAATGAAAGTGCCTTGCAAATGATTTTATGATGAAAATACATTGCAAATGATTTCATTATGACAATACATTACCTATAATTTTACAATGAAAGTGCCTTGCAAATGATTTAATGATGAAAATACATTGCAAATGATTTTATTATGAAAATACATTACCAATAATTTTACAATGAAAGTGCCTTGCAAATGATTTAATGATGAAAATACATTGGAAATGATTTTATTATGACAATACATTACCAATAATTTTACAATGAAAGTGCCTTGCAAATGATTTAATGATGAAAATACATTGCAAATAATTTTATTATGACAATACATTACCAATAATTTTACAATGAAAGTTCCTTGCAAATGATTTAATGATGAAAATACATTGCAAATGATTTTATTATGACAATATATTACCAATAATTTTACAATGAAAGTGCCTTGGAAATGATTTAATGATGAAAATACATTGGAAATGATTTTATTATGACAATACATTACCAACAATTTTACAATGAATGTGCCTTGCAAATGATTTAATGATGAAAATGCATTGGAAAAGATTTTATTATGACAATACATTACCAATAATTTTGCAATGAAAGTGCCTTGCAAATGATTTAATGATGAAAATACATTGCAAATGATTTTATTATGACAATACATTACCAATAATTTTACAATGAAAGTGCTTTGCAAATGATTTAATGATGAAAATGCATTGCAAATGATTTTATTATGACAATACATTACCAATAATTTTACAATGAAAGTGCCTTGCAAATGATTTTATGATGAAAATATATTGCAAATGATTTTATTATGACAATACATTACCAATACTTTTACAATGAAAATTCCTTGCAAATGATTTAATGATGAAAATACATTGGAAATGATTTTATTATGACAATACATTACCAATAATTTTACAATGAAAGTGCCTTGCAAATGACTTCATGATGAAAATACATTGCAAATGATTTTATTATGACAATACATTACCAATAATTTTACAATGAAAGTGCCTTGCAAATGATTTAATGATGAAAATACATTGCAAATGATTTCATTATGACAATACATTACCAATAATTTTACAATGAAAGTGCCTTGCAAATGATTTAATGATGAAAATACATTGCAAATGATTTTATTATGACAATACATTACCAATAATTTTACAATGAAAGTGCCTTGCAAATGATTTAATAATGAAAATGCATTGAAAATGATTTTATCATGACAATACATTAGCAATAATTTTACAATGAAAGTGCCTTGCAAATGACTTAATGATGAAAATACAGTGCAAATGATTTTATTATGACAATACATTACCAATAATTTTACAATGAAAGTGCCTTGCAAATGATTTAATTATGAAAATACGTTGCAAATGATTTTATTATGACAATACATTACCAATAATTTTACAATGAAAGTGCCTTGCAAATGATTTAATGATGAAAATACATTGCAAATGATTTTATTTTGACAATACATTACCGATAATTTTACAATGAAAGTGCCTTGCAAATCATTTAATGATGAAAATACATTGGAAATGATTTTATTATGACAATACGTTACCAATAATTTTACAATGAAAGTGCCTTGCAAATGATTTAATGATGAAAATACATTGCAAATGATTTCATTATGACAATACATTACCAATAATTTTACAACGAAAGTGCCTTGCAAATGATTTAATGATGAAAATACATTGCAAATGATTTTATTATGACAATACATTACCAATAATTTTACAATGAAAGTGCCTTGCTTATGATTTAATGATGAAAATACATTGGAAATTATTTTATTATGACAATACATTACCAACAATGTTACAATGAACGTGCCTTGCAAATGATTTAATGATGAAAATACATTGCAAATGATTTTATTATGACAATACATTACCAATAATTTTACAATGAAAGTACCTTGCAAATGATTTAATGATGAAAATACATTGGAAATTATTTTATTATGACAATACATTACCTATAATTTTACAATGAAAGTGCCTTGCAAATGATTTAATGATGAAAATACATTGGAAATGATTTTATTATGACAATACATTACCAATAATTTTACAATGAAAGTGCCTTGCAATGATTTAATGATGAAAATACATTGGAAATGATTTTATTATGACAATACATTACCAATAGTTTTACAATGAAAGTGCCTTGCAAATGATTTAATGATGAAAATATATTGCAAATGATTTTATTATGACAATACATTACCAATAATTTTACAATGAAAGTGCCTTGCAAATGATTTAATGATTAAAATACATTGGAAATTATTTCATTATGACAATACATTACCAACAATGTTACAATGAAAGTGCCTTGCAAATGATTTAATGATGAAAATACATTGGAAATGATTTTATTATGACAATACATTACCAATAATTTTACAATGAAAGTGCCTTGCAAATGATTTAATGATGAAAATGCATTGGAAATGATTTTACTATGACAATTCATTACCAATAATTTTACAATGAAAGTGCCTTGCAAATGATTTAATGATGAAAATACATTGCAAATGATTTTATTATGACAATACATTACCAATAATTTTACAATGAAAGTGCCTTGCAAATGATTTAATGATGAAAATACATTGGAAATGATTTTATTATGACAATACATTACCAATAATTTTACAATGAAAGTGCCTTGCAAATGATTTAATGATGAAAATGCATTGGAAATTATTTTACTATGACAATACATTTCCAATAATTTTACAATGAATGTGCCTTGCAAATGATTTAATGATGAAAATGCATTGCAAATGATTTTATTATGACAATACATTACCAATAATTTTACAATGAAAGTGCCTTGCAAATGATTTAATGATGAAAATACATTGCAAATGATTTTATTATGACAATACATTACCAATAATTTTACAATGAAAGTGCCTTGCAAATGATTTAGTGATGAAAATACATTGGAAATGATTTTATTATGACAATACATTGCCAATAATTTTACAATGAAAGTGCCTTGCAAATGATTTAATGATGAAAATACATTGCAAATGATTTTATTATGACAATACATTACCAATAATCTTACAATGAAAGTGCCTTGCATATGATTTAATGATTAAAATGCATTGGAAATGATTTTATTATGACAATACATTACCAATAATTTTGCAATGAATGTGCCTTGCAAATGATTTAATGATGAAAATGCATTGGAAATGATTTTATTATGACAATACATTACCAATAATTTTACAATGAAAGTGCCTTGCAAATAATTTAATGATGAAAATACATTGGAAATGATTTTATTATGACAATACATTACCAATAATTTTACAATGAATGTGCCTTGCACATGATTTAATGATGAAAATACATTGGAAATTATTTTATTATGTCAATACATTACCAATAATTTTACAATGAAAGTGCCTTGCAAATGATTTAATGATGAAAATACATTGCAAATGATTTTATTATGACAATACATTACCAATAATTTTACAATGAATGTGCCTTGCAAATGATTTAATGATGAAAATACATTGGAAATTATTTTATTATGACAATACATTACCAATAATTTTACAATGAAAGTGCCTTGCAAATGATTTAATGATGAAAATGCATTGGAAATGATTTTATTATGACAATACATTACCAATAATTTTACAATGAAAGTGCCTTGCAAATGATTTACTGATGAAAATGCATTGGAAATGATGTTATTATGACAATACATTACCAATAATTTTACAATGAAAGTGCCTTGCAAATGATTTAATGATGAAAATGCATTGGAAATGATTTTATTATGACAATACATTACCAATAATTTTACAATGAATGTGCCTTGCAAATGATTTAATGATGAAAATGTATTGGGAATGATTTTATTATGACAATGCATTACCAATAATTTTACAATGAAAGTGCCTTGCAAATGATTTAATGATGAAATTACATTGCAAATGATTTTATTATGACAATACATTACCAATAATTTTACAATGAAAGTGCCTTGCAAATGATTTAATGATGAAAATACATTGGAAATGATTTTATTATGACAATACATTACCAATAATTTTACAATGAATGTGCCTTGCAAATGATTTAATGATGAAAATGTATTGGGAATGATTTTATTATGACAATACATTGCCAATAATTTTACAATGAAAGTGCCTTGCAAATGATTTAATGATGAAAATACATTGCAAATGATTTTATTATGACAATACATTACCAAAAATTTTACAATGAAAGTGCCTTGCAAATGATTTAATGATGAAAATACATTGGAAATGATTTTATTATGACAATACATTACCAATAATTTTACAATGAATGTGCCTTGCAAATGATTTAATGATGAAAATACATTGGAAATGATTTTATTATGACAATACATTACCAATAATTTTACAATGAATGTGCCTTGCAAATGATTTAATGATGAAAATACATTGGAAATGATTTTATTATGACAATACATTACCAATAATTTTACAATGAATGTGCCTTGCAAATGATTTAATGATGAAAATGCATTGCAAATGATTTTATTATGACAATACATTACCAATAATTTTACAATGAAAGTGCCTTGCAAATGATTTAATGATGAAAATACATTGGAAATGGTTTTACTATGAAAATGCATTGGAAATGATCTTACTTCCGAAATATGTTAGTTGTGTCTCCCTTTGCGTTTCTTCATAATTTCATTGCACCCCTTGTGTCCCTGTCTTTATTAATTACTGCTTATCATTTTAACGAAGACACGATTTTTTCTTTTATCTTTCTTTCTATTTTCTCTCTCTCCCCCCCCTCTCTCTCCATTTTCCTCTCCCCGTCTCTTTTTGTGTCCAGTATAATCTCACCATTAATCCTTAGCCCAGTTGGTGTTATCTGTAACGAGAAATATGAATGAAAGTGGGTAGATGCGAGACGAACTCACAAAATAGCCCAGCGAAGGGTTTTAGTGGCCCCATCAGATGTGCCCGTTAATCTTTACAAACAGAATAGAATATTTGTTAAATCAATGTAATTAATGATTAAAATTTTTTAAATCATTATTATTTCAAGAAGTTATATTCTTCATATTTCGCGTGACTTTTCCTTCCTAGAATAATTGTTTTCGTGTGTCTGAGATGTAACGCCTGCAAATTCTTCGGCATCTTTACAGCTATGTGATGCCATTCCGTGATAATTTGCTTTCACAGCTCTTCGAATTTTGTGTGGTTTCTTCTGACAAAATCTTTTATTTCGTTCTGTCCATATTCTGAACTGATCAATATTTCATTACGCTGAATCCTTGGTCAGCTAGACTCGAGGGTGTGGCACGACGTCAATAACATATACCTACTCCATGCTTTAAAATATCGCCTTCGTCGAAGTTAGGCATGAAATATACCTTCGCCAGGTTTATTTGGCATTATCTAGGCTAGCGTCATTTTTAATCTAACCTATTGTTCTCTCACTTGTCATATATATTTCTAATCAAATTTCAGATACCACAGAACACTCCTTGTTTTGGTTTCTAACGAAGTTTCCTGGTAAGTGTTCTAACAGAGGACGGAAAGTGTGAAACAGAGATCGGAAGGCGAATTGGCATGGCAAAGAACGCTTTCCAGAAGCTGAGTAAAGTATTAAGAGACAGGAAATTTTAACTAGAAACAAAGAAGAGAGTACTAGATTGATGTGTGATGTCAGTTCTTCAATACGGCAGTGAATGCTGGGCAATATAATCAAAGACGAAGGAAAAAAATTAAAACATCTGAAATGTAGTTCTACAGAAGGATGTTGTGGATATCGTGAACCGAGCATGAGAGCAATGATGAGGTTTTAGAAAGTATGGAAAAAAAAGGGAAATTAACACTGGGCATCAGGAACAGACAGCTAAAGTTCCTGGGACATGTAATGAGGAAAGAGGGCTTGGAGAACCTGATACTAACAGGCCAGATAGAGGGAAAACGAGACAGAGGAAAGCAACGGATAACATATTTGAAGGACCTGAGCAGGTGGATGCCAGAATGAGGGTTGCGTGAAGTAACAAGAGACAGTGTGCTAAGAGCCACCAGGGATAGGGAAACGTGGAAGGCTATGATCGCCTACATCCTAAAAGGACAAGGCACAAGAAGAAGATATTATATTTACTTACACGCAAATACACTTGGGAAAGGGTTGAATCCACCTCTTCTCCTCTTAGCTATAGGTTAATTAGTAACAGTTTTATCGGTAAATCATTGTTTTTATTCTACTTTTCCTTCTTCCATGTGCCGTATCCTTTCAAGACGAAGACGATTATGACTCTCCACATCTTCCTGTCTTTTGTACCTCTTAAAGTATTTTGTCCAGTTATTTCTCCCAAACCCTGCTCTGCCATTCATTTGTTTAATTCCATCAAGTACGTCAAGCGCTATTTTCCCCTTTCTCTCGTTCCTGGTGGTATCAGATTCTCCAAGCCTACTTTCCTCAGCACATGTTTCAGAAACTTCAGCTGTCTTTGCTTGACGTTAAGTATAGGTTTTGTGGTACCCCATTACTAGAGGTCAGAAATAATGCTACCTAAATATATTAACTTTGTCTTCTTCTCCCTCCTCTTCTCCAGGTGCTTTTTTTAAAATCATGTCACCCCAAGCAAGGCGAAAACGCCATTTATGCGCAGGGGGCTACGTAAGAGTGAAAAGATTGGAAAAGAGAATAACCAGAAACCACATTCTAAACAGGAAACAAGGGATGAGCCTCTTCACCTGTTCAATAGACGTGGGTGGAGTGTGAACCGGACGATAGTTTAGTCTATCTAAAACCAACAATTTAGTTGAATTTAGTCCCAAAATTAAATGAATAAAAACAAATATGGTAGAATCCACCTAGGTCACGAACTACTATCCCAGAAATCCCTTCATCTATCACTCCCTCTCTTTCTTTCTCTCTCTCTCTCTCTCTCTCTCTCTCTCTGGCCCATCCCTACTTACCAACAACTAGTTGCAGTTCAGTTTTTTTTAGTTCCTCAAAAGATTGCACACCAGCCACACGTGCTACTCCCGCCAGCGGATATTTTTAACCAGCCACTCACACAAGAATGTAGACGAAGTTAAATAAAGTTTGTTTTAACAGGTTAATATTTGTATCTCTTAATTATTATCCAAAACATACTAGGTACAAATATTTACGTTTCCATCTTCTCCATAACCTCGTCAGTGGTAACATGTTCGGTCCATGATGTCCGCAGCATCCTTCTGTAGAACTTTCCTTCAATTTTGAGGAGATGGTCCAGCATTCGCTGCCATATTGTAGGACATACATTGTAGCGGATAAGAAATTAATGAAAATCAACTCTCTTCTTCACTTTTACACAAATTCACTATGACGTGTGAAATCGTGGTTTTCCCAAATAGAAAAAGTATTGACCATGTGCTTTTCGCAAGTAGGTGTTAAAATGATTTCTGACTAATGGGAGCGACTTACAAAAACTTGAGGACTTCGCGAGCAAGTGCGAAAATCTGAATACTTTAAAAGGCCCCCGGTCAGCGTCAAGACAATCACACAAGGAAGCTGCAAAGACGACAAGCTAAAATGTAAAATAGAGAAGCTTCAAGCTGACCCGGACATTCGTCCTCTTCCTCTTTCCTTCTGCCGATTCGTTCTACTTCTTCTTCTACATCGAAAGACATTCCTACCAAACAAAAACATACATACGTACGAACGCATATACTCTTTCAACAATTATTGCTACGAACATTTTGTACGAACTCTACCGTTTACTTCTTATTCAGCTAAGTGCCATACGTGATACACGCTTGAGCGATCATGTCTATTTTGAGACCTGACTCACTGGGTAGAAGGTTATCGCGCAGTAGGTTGTCATTGCTTTCTGCTGTAGACTGGTTGCCAGCCAAGGCTATAGAACCCAATCTGTCCTGTTATTTAACCCATACCTGGAGGGAGTGAAGAGACGGATTAATACCTTTCCCAAGGGTATTTGCGCGTAAGTAAATGCAAAGAATTCAACTGGGATTCGAACTCGGTTCCCCGATTTCTCGTTCCGGGCCGTTCTTATTAATGTATCTAATTGCACATTAACTTATTAATGTTCTTATTAATGTTAACTTTTTAATGTTCTTATTAATGCATCTAACTGCACATTAACTTATTAATGTTCTTATTAATGTTAACTTATTAATGTTCTTATTAATGTATCTAATTGCGCATTAACTTCTACAACTCATGTTATTCCTCCTTTTAATAAATTTCTATTTTAGCATACAAAATGTCTATTTTATTCTTACACTATTCCACACTGTTGCCAACAAACAAAATTCTGATGAAAACCTTTTGATAATAATTCTAATGAATATTATTCTGCATAAAACTTGTAAGGAGTTCGGTTAAGTATGACACAAGGCCGAATACATGAAACATTAACCAGATCCCAAGACATAAACATCACATAACAATCCAGCATTTTCCTCTTTGTTTCCCAGGAAATTTCCCTGATTGATGCAAACTAATCACTGGTAAACGATTGCTTGAGGCCAAAAGACCAAAGAAAGTAATGGATAAAATTGACTAAAACAAAGAGGAATAAAAAAAAACAAATGAAACGAATGCAGATAGGTACCTTCCGCCTACATTTAATTAATATCAGTACTTTTATCGTTCGTCGATTTACTGAGCAGAGAAAGCAATATACAATCGCCGAGAAGAATTGTATCTCATTCTCGACTATCATGTAATCACGTGTTGTAAACTCGACTTCCGGTCAGCGTTTTCCTTCTCATTAGTAAATCTCCTCGATTTCTTGTCGGCGCTGTCTTGAGGTCATTTTAAATCGATTTTATTTCCTGGCAAAATCAGATGTTGCCAAATTGCTAGCATTTCTGAGAGGGACATAAATGAAGTATTTAATAAGGTCAAGAAACGTGAGGGCAGTTGCAATGACCAGCGACTTTGGATTGAAAATCTCTGGAGACATTTGCCATTTTAGTTTACAACAAACGAAGCTAATTCATTCGGATATAGTGAAATGAAGGAAAACGAAGAAAGAAAGAAAGAAAGAAAGAAAGAAAGAAAGAGAGAGTGACAGAGAAGAAGAAGAAGAAGAAGAAGAAGAAGAAGAAGAAGAAGAAGAAGAAGAAGAAAGTAATATAATAACGGTGCGTCCGAAAAGGAAATGGAGCAGGAGGTTTTCACATAGATAGATAGATAGATAGATAGATAGATAGATAGATAGATAGATAGATAGATAGATAGATAGATAGATAGATAGAATGAACAGGCGGAGATAGATAGATAGATAGATAGATAGATAGATAGATAGATAGATAGATAGATAGATAGATAATGAACAGGCTGAGATAGATAGATAGATAGATAGATAGATAGATAGATAGATAGATAGATAGATAATGAACAGGCTAGATAGATAAGAATAGATAGATAGATAGATAGATAGATAGATAGATAGATAATGAACTGGCTGAGATAGATAGATAGATAGATAGATAGATAGATAGATAGATAGATAGATAGATAGATAGATAGATAGATAGATAGATAAGTAATGGATACTAATGGCAGTATATTCCGCAGTTCGATATTTACTTTTAAAAGTGCTCAATACAAAAGTAGAGCATAAATACATGGTAATAATAATAATAATAATAATAATAATAAGAAGAAGAAGAAGAAGAAGAAGAAGAAGAAGAAGAAGAGACGAATCAACAAATTATGAAAAGAAACCGGAATCAGAAATAAAAAGTAATAACATCAAACAAGCCACAGGTCATAATGTAGAAACCGTGAAACACGCAAATCACTGCGAAGATAATGCTGTGAATTTAAAAGTGCTGGAAAGGTGTGATCTGAGTCAGTTAAAAGAGAAAAATAAAACGAGTTCAGAACACATCGAAGATAATTATTTGACGGAAAATAAGAACAATATACAGGAAACCAAGATAGAAATAAAAAACCATCTAAGTCAAATACAAAATATTACAATGGAGGAACGTGAACAGCTCCCAAAATTACTACCAACAAAACATAACCTCCGTACTATTAAACTCTACTATGCAGCACTGAAATCAATACTGGATGAAGACCCTCATACAAATCTTAACGAAATAATATATGCATCAGCAACAGCAGCAACAAAAAAATTAAATATCAAAATAAAAACAAGGCAGTCTCGTAGACGTGAAGTTCCACCTTGGAAAAGAAAAATAGAAAAAGAAATAGAACAACTTAGAAGTGAATTATCAATATTGGATGAACTGAGTAGAGGAATAAATGTAAGAACTAGGAAAAGCAGAAGAGCCGTAAAAAAATATAACATCAAGAATGAAAATGACGTCTTATCAAATAAAGAAAAAATAAAGCAAAAAATCCAACTGAAGGCTCAAAGAATAAGACGCTATGAAAAAAGAGCAAGATTTTACAGAGAAAACAAGATTTTTCAGACTGATGCAAAGAGATTTTACAGGGAAATAGGTAAAAAAAGAATTGAAGTGACAGTACCCCCCAGAATGGAAGAAGTCACACAGTTCTGGGAAAAGATATGAGCTTGCCCTAAAGAACTTAGCAAGGAAGTACATTGGATTACGCAAGAGATAGTACGAATGAAAAATAAACCCGAACAGACATGGTCTGGAATTACAGAAGATGATGTTAAATATGCACTAAAAAAAACACACAATTGGAAATTCCCAGGCATAGATAAAATTCCTAACTTTTGGCTATATTATTTAAATGCAGCACATAAAAAACTAGCCAAAGAACTTCAAGAAATGGTTGACGATCCCACTAAAATTCCTGCATGGATGACCAAAGGAATTACATTTCTTCTACCCAAGAATGGTGACACAAAAAACCCGAAAAACTACAGACCAATTACATGTCTTCCGACAACATATAAACTATTAACATCTATTTTAACAAAACAGACATATTTATTCTTAGAAAGAAATGACATGATACCGCTTGAACAAAAAGGGTGCAAACGTGGCTGTTATGGTTGTAAAGACCAATTGCTGATTAACAAAATGATCCTGGAAAACTGCTACAGTACAAAGAAAAATCTTAGTACAGCCTGGATAGACTATCGAAAGGCATTCGATAGTGTGCCACATGACTGGATTTTAAAGACTAAATACATACAAGATATCGCTCGTCATCATCAATTTTATCAAACAGTGCATGTCTATATGGAAAACAACCCTTTACCTCAATCATATAAATGGAACCTATAAGTCTGATGAAATAAACATCAAAAGAGGTATATTTCAAGGTGATTCTTTGTCTCCATTACTACTCTGCATATCATTAATAGTACTAACCAGTCAACTTAATAAGACAGAATGTGGTTATAAAATAGGCCCAAAGAAAATAAGCCATCTATTTTACATGGATGACTTAAAGTTATATGCTAAGAATGATAATGAACTGGAAGGTCTTCTGCAAACTGTAAAATGCTTCAGCGAAGACATTGGAATGAAATTTAATTTGAATAAATGTGCTAAAGCTACAGTTTTACGTGGATCAATACAAGAAACATCCTCAATTAGCCTAGACCCTGCTGTAACAATAAAAGAATTGAAACCAGAAGAAGCTTATAAATACCTAGGTGTAAATGAGAGCAAAAACATTCACCATAAAAAAATGAAAGAAATAGTGCGTAAAGAGTACTATAGAAGGCTACGAATGATATTAAAAACTGAATTAAATTCACAGAACAGAGTTATGGCCATTAATAGCCTTGCAATCCCAGTTGTCCAATATAGCTTTAACATCTTAAACTGGACTCTAAACGACATCAGGCGAATGGATGCTAAAACAAGAAAGCTTCTTTCTAAGCATAAGATGCATCATCCAAAGGCTGATGTAGACCGTCTATACATACCCCGTAAAGAAGGTGGAAGAGGTCTTATTCAACTGGAATTGTCATACAAGACAACAACTATTGGCTTACTAACATACATAGAAACAACAAAGGATTGGATGATACAATTAGTAAGGCAACATGAAGAAAGAAAGAAAAAATATTCCATAATAAAAGAAGGCAGTAAATTCAAACAAGATTTACAGTTAGTAGATTCTGTAGAAAAGCAGAACGGAAGCCAAGAGCCGACTATTGCGGCAAAGAATATGAAAATGAAAGCCAAAGATAAAGCTCTTGAACAGATGAAACAGCGCTGGCAAGACAAACCTCTACATGGCCAATATCCAGTACGTGCCAATAAATCCAATGTTGACAAAGTTAATACTCATCGATGGTTACGTGCATCTGGATTAAAGTCCGAAACTGAAGGCTTTATTCTTGCAGCACAAGACCAAAGTCTTTTCACGAGAAACTTTCAGGCAAATATTATGCATAATAATATGGATCCAAAATGCAGGTTTTGTGATAAACACCAAGAAACAATAGACCACCTAATCTCAGGCTGTTCTGTGCTTGCCCCAAATTAATATAAAAATCGCCACGATAGAGTTGGGCAATATTTACATTGGGCAATATGCAAACATTATGGAAAAGCTGTAGGCAAACACTGGTATGAACATCACCCAGCACCGGTTACAGAAATAGAAGATGTAACCATTCTATGGGATTACACCATCTACACAGACAGAAAAATTGAAGCAAACAGGCCAGACATTATTGTTAAAAACCAGAAGGAGAAAACTTGTCTATTAATTGATATGGCTTGTCCAGCGGATTGTAACATAGCAATCAAGGAATTTGAAAAACTGTCAAAATATAAAGACCTGGAAATTGAAATAGAAAAAATGTGGAAATTGAAAACAAGAGTTGTGCCAGTGATAGTAGGTGCACTTGGAATGATAAAAAATGGAACAAAACAACACATTGAAAGAATCCCTGGAAACCCCAGCTTAAGAGATATACAAAAAATTGTCTTATTAAGTACAGCCCACACACTAAGGAAAACTTTATCTATGTAATGCTGGGGATGATAGGGAAGATAGACAAACATGAAATGGAGCCATAACAACACGCCACTACCTGCCTTAGGTCTCCCCGCAGACTTGGTTGGTAGTGAAACCAAAGCAGAAATTGAAATATGATGAAAAATGACATAATAATAATAATGTTATACAGCAACTTGATAGCTATACATTTTTGGAGCTAAAACACCATCATCAGACAGTAAAATGTGTTTAATTTATTTTGTAATATATCTATAAGAATATAAGAAGGTGTAATATATCAATAAGGAGAAAATAAGAAAGATAAAAAAACATCAAATCTAACAGAAAGACAATAATGAACTGAGATATTAAAATATATACTTAAGGGGATTTGTTCATAAGTACAAATAAAATAATAATAGTAATTAAAAAATTACCAGTTCAATAAGTTAAACATTTTTTTTTAAATTATAAGGGAATTATCATAAGTACAATGAGCTAAATCTTTAAGTTACTAGCAGTATAGCCCGGCGTTGCTCGGGTGTAATGAAAGCTTTAAAAATAATCTATGGTCCTGGAGCTAAGACTCTTTGGACGTTTGCATGAAAGACTAAAAAGCAATAGTTGTTTCCAGTTAAAGCGAAACCGTAGACTGAAAGAAAAATGAATGGATGTAAGCCAAATTTTGATTTCCTGGTATCGATATCAAATAAGTTTTTTTCGTCGTAAACTGAATTTTGAGGTTAAATAAGTCCTCTGAGTGAATGGTATCATGGCTGAGACTAAGAACTACAATTATACCTACTTAGAGCCAAACCCGAAGCAAAAACTAACCTGTATGTCTGTATTTTTTCAGCCCATTTATATATATATATATATATATATTATCCATTTTTTGCATTATTGTAAGAACTGCAACCTTGAAACTTCTGAATATCGTTTCTTATGTCTTTGTCTATGAGTATCAAATTTGATTAAAATCGGACCACTCCTTCTATAACCCGATTTTTTTGATCATCGATTTACGACACAAAACCAAGCTAAGAACACTCGCAGACGCTTATAGTATAACTGTAAATTTTCAAGAAAATCGGTTCAGCCATTTCAGAGTCTATAGATAACGGACACACACACTGAGACACACACACACAGACAAAGTTCCATTTATAAATAAGTTTAGATAAGAAGATTTGTTCATAATTACAAATAAAATAATAGTACTTAAAAAATTATCAGTTCAATAAGCTAAAATTTATAAATTTATAATGCGATTATCATAAGTACATCTAAAATAATAATAGTAAGTTAAACAAATAACCTGTTCAATAATCTAAATGTTTAAAGTCATAAGTGGATGTGTTTTTTGATAATTTCAGATATTTTTAAGGGTGTGAAAGATTTTATGATTGCAAAATTTAGTTATTTCATTGCATTGGTTCAATAAGTTAGTTTTTAGGAGTTTTATTATATGGATATTTTCTTGTAAGCAAAGTAAACATTTCATATAAAAATTTACATGTTCCACCTTTAGTTATTATTTTCCATTTAACTGTAGGAGAGTTTTATTTGCATCTTTCAATTGCCAGTAATATTTATAGTAAAATTACTATATGCTTTATTATTGAAAGATAAATTATGCGGGTAAAATCGAGACTTAAAATTATTCTTAGTACATCCGATATAATGTTTAGTAATATTAGGATTTTCATTGTTAGTGAGAGCAGCTTGGTATACAAGTGAATCTGTAAAGCATTTATTTTGCAGAGGACATATGTTAGGGTTATAAGAGTTGCAGATACTTGTGTTATTAGGATTATTTATTGTACTTGGGTTATAATTAATATTATAATGTTGTTTTAGAATTTTATTATTGTGTTTTTATTATCATATCGAAATTATCAGAGCAGCTATAACTAAGTTTTAGTGTATTTTTAAATACACTGAAACTTAGTTATAATGAAATTTGTAATTTTATTTTTATCTGTACTCATGAAATAATCCACTTATAATCTTTGGCAAATGGCACTCAACCGCCCAGGATGGCAGTCCGTCTAGAGGAAGAAAAACCTTGATCATATTCAAACACGGAAAAGGTTATGGAAGTAAATATCATAACCAGCTACTTCTCGTAGATGAAGCTTGACAGCCCAGTAAGGTAGTCCATCTAGAGGAAGGAAAAAGGTGGGACTTACATGCCAATGTAGTAGCAAGCATAAATACGTTTGGTTGGGAAACCAAAGAAAAAGCTCGTCAAAGCAGTTGCCATGAAAATACTTGCAGAAAAGACAGAGGGAAGACACATCAGTCGGTGAGAAAGTGACTGAAGTTGAGATGCCAAGTTAGGATCTATTATATTGCAGATCTTCCTTTGGATTTTGTAGGGAACCCCAAGATGAATAGCAGGAGCACCCGAATAGATATGACAACAGTATTCAATGCATGGACGAATGGTAGATTTATAAATGTGCAAAATGGATTCTGACGACAAAAAATTCCTGACCCGACACAGTGACTCAACGTTTCTAGCAGAAATAGCAATAGATTCGATGTAGTCGTTCCATTTGAAGTCGGTTGAGAGAGTGAGCCCAAGGAGGCGAAGTGTGTTTTTTTCTCAAGGAGACTAATGTCATCCATTCTAATGGTAGGCAAGAAAGTTTCTCTATGGTAGTTAAAGAAGAGTAGCTTTATTTTGGAGGCATTAAAATTATATGCAATATAATATGTGATATGTGAAAGCATACAAACAGCCAAGACTAAGATACGAAAAGTTCTTATCAGAGACATGGTGTTTGCTGATGATACGGCATTAGCATCCCACACCCAGCATAAACTTCAAACACTGAAAGATCATTTCCCTCAGGCATGCAGAGATTTTGAACTGGCCATTAGCTTGAAACAAAAAGCGTTCTGGGTCAAGGTACCTCAGCACCCCCGGTCATCCCCATCAATGTCTATGAGCTGAATGTAGTCCATCAGTTTACTTACCTTGGCTCTACCATCACTAGCAACCCTCCCTGGACATAAAGCACGACAAAAAAATTGGAAAGGCAGCCACAAATCCTTGCGCGCCTCACAACTCTTGTTTGCACGAATTCCAAGCAGACAGTGAAGACAAAGATGGTCGTGTACAACGCCTGTGTCATCAATACACTGTTATATGGTAGTGAAACATGGATCACGTACGCCAGGCAAGAGGGGCGTCTGAACAACGTCCACGTGAGAAGTATCCGACATATATAGGAAATCACATGGCAAGACAAGGTGCTCAACACTGAGGTTCTGTCTCGAGCCGGTCTGTCAACCATTAAACAGCGCAGACTCCGCTGGCTAGGCCATGTTCACCGCATGCCAGACAGTCGCATTTCAAAAGACCTCATGTATGAAAAGCTGGCCTCTGGAAGAAGACACACTGGGCGGCCACAACTGCAGTATCGTGACACCATAAAACGCGATATTAAAGCTGTGGGCATCAAGACGGAGTCATGGGAGAGTGTAGCAGTCAACCGGTTCAAATGGAGATGAACCCTGGCCCAACAACTCAAATCAAGGGAGGAGCAACTAACAGAAATCTCAATAGAGGAGCGGGTTCGTAGGAAGCAAAATGACAGCTCCGACAGACCAGAAACAAAACTTAAATGCAACCTCTGCAACAAAGACGGTCACTTCCAGATCGGTTTCACCAGTCACAGACGCCGATGAAGTTGAGCAGTCAAACAGACAACTAGGATGCTACCCATGGTCAACGCTGACCGACGGAGGCCTACTACTGAAATCAAACAAACTAGAGGTGATAGAGCAAACGGTTCAGAAATTGGAATTGCTAAATACTAAGCAAAAATACTGAAACTTTTCAACCCGTGATGTCCAACTTTTAGGGAGGGGATGCTTAAAATTTAAAATTCTCTAGCCCTAAGGTTAACATTAGCCAAGAAGAACAGACAAAAAGAATTACAATTTAAATTATACTTTATGAAGCAATAGTTTAGTTTAGTTATTATTATTATTATTATATTTATTAATATTATTATTATTATTCAATATTTAAATTATTCGGACTATTGTCCTCATCTTTGTTGCTATTTGGACGATATTTCGGCCGTTGTACACTCTGGCCTTCTTCAGGTTCTAGGAATTTCGAACCGAACCTTTATTACAATCTCTGGGGTATGCAAACTCCATTCCTTGCATATAAGAGGTGTGATTGTAATAAAGAGTTCGTTTCGAAATTCCTAGCACCTGAAGAATGCCGGAGTGTACAACAGCCGAAACGTCGTACAAATGGCAACAACGATGAGGACAATAGTCCGAATAATGTAAATACTGTAAATACTATCTCATCTCAGAAATACAGAAAAATTATCATTTTTCATCATAATTCCATTTCTGCTATGGTCGCACTACCTACCAAGTCTGCAGGAAGACCTAAGGCAGGTCGTGGTGTGTTGCACTGGTGTCACCTAAGCACGAATTTACACGAGATACTAGATTAGCAACTAGGTCCCACCCTTTTACAGTTAAACAGATAAGATATAACCGTAAATTCTACTCCAACAGCTTCTTTTCTCTCGCTTCCCGCCTGTGGAACTCCCTTCCACAAGTCTGCTTTCCCGACAGCTACAATCTCCAGGTGTTTAAATGTAGGGTCAATACACACCTCCTATCACCCTAACTCTCCCAATTATTCTCAGAACACTCTCATCTACCCAACACTCATTCTCGGTATCCTTACCCGCCTATCACCCACCCTCTGACATTTCCTATATTTAATCATCCCTTCTCCACTCTATGTAGCCCCCTGCGCAGTAGTGGCAGTGACATGCCTTGCTCGGGGTGAAACGCTTAAAAAAAAAAAAACTTAACAAAACAATGTTAAAGTCCTCCAAGAGGAAATTGTTTTTGTCTTCTCAACCTGTCAAGAAGGAAAGAAAGGCTATTGATCTCGACACAAAAATGATAGTCATTAAACATTACAAAGGAGGAAAGAAAGTGAATGCAATTGCACGTGATCTGAAGTTATCGCACTCTACTGTGTCAACGATTTTGAAGGACAAAGAAAGAATTTGTAAAGCTGTGAAAGGTTCTGCACCTCTGCGGTCGACAGTTATAACAAAGCAACGAACTGGGCCCATTCACGAAGTGGAGAAATTGCTGCATATATGGATGGAAGATCAAACAAAAAAAAGAGATCCTGTTGAGCCTGTTTACTGTTCAGATGAAGGCTAGAAGTCTATTTGAGACTTTGAAAGAATGCACCAAAGAAGGCTACAGTCAAGAATTTGCACAAAGTACTGGCTGGTTGTGCATTGTGGTGCAGTGGATATTGGCTTGGAACAAGAAATTGGGTAGCTGAATTCGAATTCCAGTTGAATTCCTTGCATTCACTTACACACAAATACCCTTGGGAAAGGTATTAATTTGTCTCTTCCCTCTAGTTATGAGTTAAATAACAGGACAGATTGGGTTATATAGCCGTGGCTGGCAGCCATTCTACCGCAGAACGTAATGGCAACCTAATGCGGGATAATCTTCTGCCCAGTCATTCATGTCTCTTTCGAGACATGATCACCCAAGCATGTATCATGTATAGCACTTAACTGACTGACTGGCTGGTTCAAGAAAAGATTCACAATTTATAATGTTTGGGTGTCTGAAGGAAAGAAAGTGAATGTGATCAACTGTGAACTGAAGTTTACTGTGTCAATGATTTTGAAGGATAAAGAATTTGTAAAAGGTTCTGCACCTCTGTGATCGACAGTTATAACAAAGCAACAGACCAAGCCCATCCATAAAGTACTGGATGGTTCAAGAGATTTTTAGAAATTTATAATGTTTGGAGAAGCAATAAGCTTGTAAACATTTCGCCTTTTTTTTTTTTTTGCACCTATATTTTGTTTTGCTGTAGGTTTAGTAAACTAAATGAACTGTACCACAATATGCAGTGTTTGACTTAAACTTGATAAGCATAACAGTAAGAAATAAAACAAGTTGTAGACTGCAGAGAAAAGATACAAATGCTATCAAACATAAACTGTAAAAAATTATAAAAAATGCCTGGAGTAAGATAAAAATGACTGCAAAAATTAATTACAGGCTGATTTACAACTGACATGTTTGTAACCAGTGGTCTAAGTCAATGACAACCTGCAACATGAGAAAAAGGAGACTGGGTTTAAACGACAAAAAATTATTTTATGTAGTTATTTAATTACTTGTAAAATCTGCAGTAGTCTTGTGAATTTATTTGTTTAATAGCCATTATAATGGAGTAATGGCATATCAACATGCTTTCCAAATTCTAGCCAAAATAATTTGTTTATTTTGATGGTTTTAAGCAGGTGTCTTTACAGGTTCACAATACCTAAGGTTTAAAATGAATCTTTAAAATCTTTCTTGAAGCTTTTATTTTAGTTTTAGTTTCAAGCTAATAGATTACATTTAATATTTCCAGTAAGCAAAATACTTTTAAATTGCCAGGAAGAAGTTGCTTTGTTTTGTTTTTTCTAAAAAAAAAAAAAACTAACTTTTTTGGTGACGTTTTATTGCAATGCAATTCTCTTTATTAAAAAAAAATCTTCTAAAAATAAAATATACTTTTCTGAAACTTTATTTGAGAAATATTATCTGATTTAAAGTATAATCAATCTGATTTGAAACACATTTACTTTAAGTTTTAAATATCACAGAAATACATTTTTAACACATTGGTAACTTTATTTAAGATGCTGACAGCTTGATGATAAATGGATGTTTTTCTATATGGCTATATCTGTAAAAAAAATAATTGAAGAATGTAAGTGCTTTTTATATATCACTTTTAAGTACTCAATCTTGAAAATTTAGGACAATATTCTGTGTAATGTTTTATTAATTTTAGATACCTTGATTTTAAATTATCGCTCTTATTTTCTGATAATGTAAATGAACACCCACATTAACGAAAATCAGTACATTTATAAACATACAAAAAATTCAAAATTATTTTTAAAATATTGTTGTTTGGTAAATTGTACCGTTTTTCAAGTTAGGATTAGTAAATCTAGTTTTTACTTCATGATAAAATAATTTAAATGAGTCAAATTTAATACAGAATTAAAAAAATATAAAAACATTTGTAAAAATTCATTAAAATTATTTCTTAAGACAACAGTGTCCTTAAAAATCTTATTCATAAAAGCAATTAAAGGTTTTTCTAATTAGATAATGTCTAAGTTTTATTGCATTTTATTTTACAGTTCATAGGAGTTTTTTGGTAGCTGATGTTTCCGTTTTACAAAAAAAAAAAAAAAAAATTGATGATTCGAATTCTCCATTTTTTGGCTTTGAATTAATATAAACATGATAGAGGGTAAAAAGTTAATTTCTTGAAATTAGACTTAAATAGGTGGTAGTGAAAAAAAACCGTTTCTAAAATAATTTCATTCATTTGTGAATAAGTACAGAAATTTTCATTAAAATGTGGCAAGAATTTTCAAATCAGTGTTTTTCAGCAAAAAAAGATGCTCAAATTTCCTAAACGTATCTTTGCCCCCTCCTTTTTTTAAAATCAAGTTTGTGGCATTTTTTCATCAAGATATGCTTCTTTTTTTTTTTTTTTTTTTTTTTTTTCAACGAATTAGTGGTGGTACTTAGCTTTAATGTTATACTTTTATTAGCTGAAAACAAAAAAAATGTGGGGTGGAAAAGCAAGGCTTTTTTAATAAATTCAAAAGACTATCTCATACAAAAAAAAATCAACTAGTAAAAAAAGTGTAAGTAGTGTAATTTCTTGGCAGTAGAAGCTTTGCTTGAAAAATACTCTGCTGAGCTGATAACATTTTGTTTTCATTGCAAACTTTTATAACATTACTGATGAAAGTGCGGGTGGGCTGTGTTATTGAGGAAAGAATTGAAAATTCAATTGGAGTAGATAGACTAAACTATCGCCCGGTTCACACTCCACCCACATCTATTGAACAGGTGAAGAGGCTCATCCCTTGTTTCCTGTTTAGGATGTGGTTTCTGGCTTTCTCTTTTCCATTCTTTTTACCCTTATGTAGCCCCCTGCGCATCAGTGGCGTTACCGCCTTGCTTGGGGTGATATGATTAAAAAAAAAAAATCTCTTAAGCTAGGGTTTCCAGGGATTCTTTCAATGTGTTGTTTTGTTCCATTTTTTATCATTCCAAGTGCACCTACTATCACTGGCACGATTCTTGTTTTCAATTTCCACATTTTTTAAATTTCAATTTCCAGATCTTTATATTTTGACAGTTTTTCGAATTCCTTGGTTGCCATGTTACAATCTGCTGGACAAGCCATACCAATTAATAAGCAATCTCCCTCTTTCTGGTTTTTGACAATAATGTCCGACCTATTTGCTTCAATTTTTCTGTCTGTGTAGATGGTGTAATCAAATAGAATGATGACATCTATTTCTGTAACCGGTGCTGGGTGATGTTCATACCAGTGTTTATTTACAGATTTTCCATAGTGTTTGTACATTATTATTATTATTTCATTTTTCATCATATTTCAATTTCTGCTTTTGTCTCACTACCAACCAAGTCTGTGGGGAGACCTAAGGCAGGTCGTGGCGTGTTGTTATGGCTCCATTTCATGTTTTTCTATCTTCCCTATCATCCCTAGCATTACATAGATAAAGTTTTCCTTAGTGTGTGGGCTGTACTTAATAAAACAATTTTTGTATATCTCTTAAGCTGGGGTTTCCAGGCATTCTTTCAATGTGTTGTTTTGTTCCATTTTTTATCATTCCAAGTGCACCTACTATCACTGGCACAACTCTTGTTTTCAATTTCCACATTTTTTCTATTTCAATTTCTAGGTCTTTATATTTTGACAGTTTTTCAAATTCCTTGATTGCTATGTTAGAATCCGCTGGATAAGCCATATCAATTAATAGACAAGTTTTCTCCTTCTGGTTTTTAACAATAATGCCTGGCCTGTTTGCTTCAATTTTTCTGTCTGTGTAGATGGTGTAATCCCATAGAATGGTTACATCTTCTATTTCTGTAACCGGTGCTGGGTGATGTTCATACCAGTGTTTGTTTACAGCTTTTCCATAATGTTTGCACATTGCCCAATGTAAATATTGCCCAACTCTATCGTGGCGATTTTTATATTCATTTGGAGCAAGCACAGAACAGCCTGAGATTAGGTGGTCTATTGTTTCTTGGTGTTTATCACAAAACCTGCATTTTGGATCCATATTATTATGCATAATATTTGCCTGAAAGTTTCTCGTGAAAAGACTTTGGTCTTGTGCTGCAAGTATAAATCCTTCAGTTTCAGACTTTAATCTAGATGCACGTAACCATCGATGAGTATTAACTTTGTCAACATTGGATTTATTGGCACGTTCTGGATATTGGCCATGCAGAGGTTTGTCTTGCCAGCGCTGCTTCATCTTTTCAAGAGCTTTATCTTTGGCTTTCATTTTCATATTTTTTGCCGCAATAGTTGGTTCTTGGCTTCTGTTTTGCTTTTCTACGGAATCTACTAAATGTAAATCTTGTTTGTATTTACTGCCTTCTTTTATTATTGAATATTCTTTCTTTCTTCATGTTGCCTTACTAATTGTATCATCCAATCCTTTGTTGTTTCTATGTATGTTAGTAAGCCAATAGTTGTTGTCTTGTATGACAATTCCAGTTGAATAAGACCTCTTCCACCTTCTTTACGGGGTATGTATAGACGGTCTACATCAGCCTTTGGATGATGCATCTTATGCTTAGAAAGAAGCTTTCTTGTTTTAGCATCCATTCGCCTGATGTCGTTTAGAGTCCAGTTTAAGATGTTGAAGCTATATTGGACAACTGGGATTGCAAGGCTATTAATGGCCATAACTCTGTTCTGAGAATTCAATTCAGTTTTTAATATCATTCGTAGCCTTCTATAGTACTCTTTACGCACTATTTCTTTCATTTTTTATGGTGAATGTTTTCACTCTCATTTACACCTAGGTATTTATAAGCTTCTTCTGGTTTCAATACTTTTATTGTTACAGCAGGGTCTAAGCTAATTGAGGGTGTTTCTTGTATTGATCCACGTAAAACTGTAGCTTTAGCACATTTATTCAAATTGAATTTCATTCCAATGTCTTCGCTAAAGCATTTTACAGTTTGCAGCTCATTATCATTCTTAGCATATAACTTTAAGTCATCCATGTAAAATAGATGGCTTATTTTCTTTTGTCCTATTTTATAACCACATTCTGTCTTATTAAGTTGACTGGTTAGTGCTATTAATGATATGCAGAGTAGTAATGGAGACAAAGAATCACCTTGAAATATACCTCTTTTGATGTTTATTTCATCAGACTTATAGGTTCCATTTATATGATTGAGGTAAAGGGTTGTTTTCCATATAGACATGCACTGTTTGATGAAATTGATGATGACGGGTGATATCTTGTATATATTTAAAGTCTTTAAAATCCAGGAATGTGGCACACTATCGAATGCCTTTCGATAATCTATCCAGGTAGTACTAAGATTTTTCTTTGTACTGTAGCAGTTTTCCAGAATCATTTTGTTAATAAGCAATTGGTCTTTACATCCATAACAGCCACGTTTGCACCCTTTTTGTTCAAGCGGTTTATTATTATTATTATTATTATTATTATTATTATATACGAACTCCATTTCTTTCTTATATCCCAGTGATTGTAATAAAGGGTTAGGTTCGAAATTCCTAGCACCTGAAGAAGGCCGGAGCGTACAACGGCCGAAATGTAGTACAAATTTCAACAAAGATGAGGACAATAGTCCGAATAAGGTAAATACTGTACATACTACCTCATCACAGAAATATAGACAAGCTGGGGTTTCCAGGGATTCTTTCAATGTGTTGTTTTGTTCCATCTTTTTTTCTTTTTTTTTCCCATTCCAAGTACACCTATTATTACTGGAACTATTCTTGTTTTCAATTTCCACATTTTTTATTGTTATCATTATTATTAATATCATTTTCATTATTATTATTATTATTATTATTATTATTATTATTATTATTATTTTGTTGTTGTTGTTGTTGTTGTTGTTGTTGTTGTTGTTGTTGATTATATGATAAAGCCCTTCAGGAAAGAAAGTTCTTCTGGCCCGAAATGAACAAGTAATTTACTTTTTAAAAAGGCATGAGACCTTCAATTTTGAGTCGATTCTTTGTAATCCAGACGGCCAAAATTTTGGTCAATGATGTGCAAAAAAATTTCATCACGTCACGTGTGAAACGAAATCACCTGTTGAAAGTCATGTTCATACTGTAAAAGGTTACAAACTGTTGTTACAACCCAATATGCTGTTTGTATGTGGCCTTCGGAAAGAAAGAAAAAAAATTTCATTTCGCAGTTACTGCACCAGATTGCTAATTTCATTAATCAAGTCAGGCCGATAGTTCAGCTTCTCTGTAATGAAACGCTAAAAATGACTACGGAGGTTTCCTTGTTTATTTAATCATTTCCAATTCACCCCCTCATCCTTCTCCTGTGCTCTAAAACACACCCATTCTCTCACTCTTGTCCTCTCTCTCTCTCTCTTCTTTTATATCTCTCCATTTCCCTTTATCGCTAACCGTTTTTCTCTATCTTACCAATTTTGTGTTTTTCTTTTTCTTTTTTCATTCATTTCGGCCACCTATAAATTCTAATGTAAAAATGTGAGTTTGGTGCGAAAAATCGAAGAGCCGAGTTCGAATCCTAGCTGAATTCGTTGCATTCAATAACCTTGGGAAAGGTTCAATGGCCAGTTCAAAATCTCTGCATGCCTGAGGGAAATGATCTTTCAGTGTTTGAAGTTCATGCTGGGTGTGGGATGCTAATGCCGTATCATCAGCAAACACCATGTCTCTGATAAGAACTTTTCGTATCTTAGTCTTGGCTGTTTGTATGCTTTCACATATCACATATTATATTGCATATAATTTTAATGCCTCCAAAATAAAGCTACTCTTCTTTAACTACCATAGAGAAACTTTCTTGCCTACCATTAGAATGGATGATATTAGTCTCCTTGAGAAAAAAAAATGCACTTCGCCTCCTTGGGCTCACTCTCTCAACCGACTTCAAATGGAACGACTACATCGAATCTATTGCTATTTCTGCTAGAAACGTTGAGTCACTTTGACGGGTCAGGAATTTTTCCGCCATAAGTTGGGTTCTATAATCTTGGTTGACAATCAGTCTACTGCCATATTGAAGAACTGACATCACATAGCAATCCAGTACTCTCTTCTTGTTTCTGGTGAAAATTCTTTGTTTCTGTCTCTTAATACTCTAGTCAGCATCTGGAATGCGTCCTTCGCCATTCGCCTTCGGATCTCTGTGTCGCACTTTCCGTCTTCTGTTAGAACACAATTGGAGTAGATAGACTAACTATCGCCCGGTTCACACTCCACCCACGTCTATTGAACAGGTGAAGAGGCTCATCCCTTGTTTCCTGTTTAGGATGTGGTTTCTGGTTTTTCTCTTTTCCAATCTCTTCATTCTTATGTAGCCCCCTGCACATCAGTGGCGTTACCGCCTTGCTCGGGGTGATATGATTAAAAAAAAAACTACCCGGGTATTTAAATTTTTGTACTTGCATGATTTTAGTATACCCAACCTGTATTTGGCATTTTGGGCTGCCCTTTTTGCTGATGGCCAAGCATTCGGTTTTCTTGCAGTTTATTTGTAGTCCTTTCTTGTCACTCTCTTCAGCTACCTTCTGTAGGAGGTCTTGTAGTTTCTTTTCCGTTTCTGCTATCAGCACTGTATTATTATGTGCGTACTTCTTAGTCTTCCCTTTCTCTCCCTGTAACCCATTGTGCACTAGTGGCATACCCACCTTGCTTGGGGTGAAATGATTAGTTAGTTGGTTTAATGCCATACATGATACATACTTTGGGCGATTATGTCTCGAAAGAGACATGACTGACTGGGCAGAAGATTATCCCGCAGTAGGTTGCCATTGCTTTCTGTGGTAGACTGGTTGCAGCCAAGGCTATAGAACCCAATCTGTCCTATCATTTAACCCATAACTGGAGGGGAGAGATGGATTAATACCTTTCCTCAGGATAGTTGTGCATAAGTGAATGCAAGGAACTTAAGTGCAATATGAATTTGGCTTCCAGATTTCTCAATCCAAGCTGATATCCACTGCACCACAATGCACATCCTTGTACCACAACACACTTCTTAATGGTTTAATAAATTTAAATTTGTCTTATTGGATCCCGTTCATCTTTTGTCCTTTCCTCAATCCTCCCTATTCTCAGTCTTCTCTTTCACTTTCACTCCCTGTAATCTGCTGTGTACTCATGCCATTTCCATTCATTTTTGTCCTTTCCTCAATTTTCCAAATTCTCAGCTATAGCTTTCATTTTCACTTCTTGTAAACTTCTGTGTACTCTTGGCATTCTCGTTCATCTTTTGTCCTTTCTTTAATCCTCCCTATCCTCAGTCTTCTCTTTCATTTTCCCTCCCTGTAATCTCCTGCCTACTCTTGGCATTCCTGTTCATCAAATTCTGGCCTCCGATGACAAATCCAGGCATAACATCTAAGGTCTACAGAATAGTCTCACTGTACAAATTGAATAGATCCGATGAAAAGACACATCCTTGACTTACAATCTTCTTAAAACCGAATCTCGCTTCATATATGCCTAAAATGTTTATGTTTAATCTAGTTATCTCCTGCTTCACGCTTTCTAGCAGTCAAGAACTGTTTATGGTTCTGATGTTCACGTCTCAAGAGTTATTTTCTGTTCGGACACCTATCGCTCAAGTCCTTCCGTTCCGGCCGAGAGATAAGTTCTGAGGAAATTTATACCGATCACGCCGTTAATGTTAACAGTCGCAGGGTGACGGTCCGGTGATACCTATCGCTCATGTCCTTCCACCCCGGGTGAAGGATAAATTCTGAGGAAATTTGTACCCTTCACGCCGTTAATGTTAACAGTCGCAGGATGACGGTCCGTTTACACCTATCGCTCATGTCTTTCCGTTCCGGGCAAGAGATAAGTTCTGAGGGAATTTGTACCCTTCACGCCGTTAATGTTAACAGTCGCAGGATGCCGGTCCGTTTACACCTATCGCTCATGTCTTTCCGTTCCGGGCAAGAGATAAGTTCTGAGGGAATTTGTACCCTTCACGCCGTTAATGTTAACAGTCGCAGGATGCCGGTCCGTTTACACCTATCGCTCATGTCTTTCCGTTCCGGGCAAGAGATAAGTTCTGAGGGAATTTGTACCCTTCACGCCGTTAATGTTAACAGTCGCAAGATGACGGTCCGTTTACACCTATCGCTCATGTCTTTCCGTTCCGGGCAAGAGATAAGTTCTGAGGGAATTTGTACCCTTCACGCCGTTAATGTTAACAGTCGCAGGATGACGGGATTTTTACAGAAGTATGCTGAGAATATCATGGACTGAGCATATGAGCAACTATGAGGTGCTGGTGAGTATGCAAACAAGAAGAAAATTCGTACTTACCATCAGAAAGAGACAGATGAGGTTCCTGTGACAAGTAATGAGGAAAGAGGGACTGGAGAATTTATACTCTCAGAACGGATAGAAGAACGAGAGACAGGGGAAAGCAGCGTGAAATATACTTGAGAGGTCCGAGCAAATAGATTGTGGAGCGGGATTTGAGAGAAATATCAAGCGGAAAAATATTGAGAGCGACACGAGACAAACCGAAGTGGAAGTCCATGATCACCTACAACCTGAAGGGACACGGCACATGAAAAAGAAGAAAACCAGATCATTTTCTGATTCACGTTACACAAATTTTCACCACTGGCCGGATATGAACACTCCAAAACCCAAAACTGAACTAAAAACTTCGTCAACTGCGCATAGGCTCTACACATAGCTTTCGTTTCACTTACACACTCAAAGAAAAATACAATCTGAGCCCAAGAAAAGAACATATAAAAACCCATCCTTAAAGACACATGGCCCAGTGGATATAGACGTTGGTTATTTCCTGTGACTTGACGCAAAGAGTTGTGAGTTCAATACCAGGCTACAGCAGCGGTGAACAAGGGTTAAAGGGAGATAACTCATGGCTACAAGTAGAGGCGATAAGCAAAGGAATAGAGTTCATATCCTCCAGTGATTGTAATAAAGAGTTCGATTTGAAATTTCTAGCACCTGAAAGAGGCCGGTGTGTACAACAGCCGAAACGTCGTACAAATGGCAACAAAGATAAGGACAGTAGTTCGAATAATATAAATACTGTAAATACTACCTCATCTCAAAATATAGACAAATACTAAAAACTCATCAAAGAGGCTTTTTCGGCAGTTGGCTGTCGGCAGGCACACCAGCCGTGGATTCACTGCACTTGTCGGGGTGCGATCTCCCATCTCCCACGCCAAAGACCGTCGCCGCAATAAATCACAACTCACTCTCCCTGTCCTAGCATACGCTTCGGTTGATGAATTTTATGACTCGGCTTATCTCATTCTTTCAACGAGAAACATTTACACCAATTTACCATTTGTTGTAGTTTTACGTTAATACAATCGTTTACTTCTAAAATCTCTGTCGCTTATTCATTGTTTTTCCTCTATACGCTTAATTGTGCTTACGGCATATCATGTTGAATACACCGGTTCTCGTTCGATCACCGAAGTTAAGCAACGTGAGCCTGGTCAGTACTTAGATGGGTGACCGCTTGGGAATACCAGGCACTGTAAGCGTTCAGTGACGGATGTGCGTTGTGGTGCAGTGGACGTTATCTTGGAAGGAGAAATCGATGAGCCGAGCTCGAATTCCAGTTGAGTACCCTGCATTCACTTAAGCATTGGTACCCTTGGGAAAGGTATTTATCCGTCACTGCCCTTTAGTTATGGGTTAAATAACGGGGTTGGGCCTGGAGGCAACCCATCTAGTGCTGGTGTCACAATAAAAACACCCTCGGTAGCCCTGGCGAGGCATCAAGTATTCATCTATTTGACAAGATTAGGAATTTCGCTACAAATTGCGTCAGGGTCCCAAATGCATAGGGAATACTGGAGGGGTGTAGTGAGTTCTATCTCGGACAAGGCCGCAGGACGACGGCGACGATACGCTTAATATAACCCACTCTCATCCTCCCACTCTTCTCGAAAACACACACGTTCTCTCTGCCTCTCTCTTTTATCTCTCTCTCCCTATCCCTCTCTCACTAACCGTTTTTTTTTCTCTATCTAACCATTTTTTTTTCATTCGTTTCTAATATGACAATGTGCGTCGTGGTGCAGTGAATATCGGAACAAAAATTGGAGGGCCAAGTTCGAATTCTAATAGAATTCGTTGTATTCACGTAAGTGCAAATACCCTTCGGAAAATATATTAATACCTCTATTCTTCCCTCCATGGGTTAAATAGCTGAAAAGATTGGCTTCTAAAGCCTTAGTTGGTAATCAGTATGCCGCAGAAAGTAATGACAACATACTGCGGGGAAAAAAATTCTGTCCAGTCAGTCATGAATCGAATAAGACATGATCGCCCAACTAGTGTATCACGCTTGACACTTAACTGACTGACTGATAAATGCTAATTACTGTTGTTTTTCTTATTGATGTTGTTGTCGTCTTTATCAACATCATCATCGTCTTCTTCACCATCATCATCGCCATCATTGTCATCATCATCGTCGTCGTCATCATCATCATCATCTCACGTTCGTTTTCAACTGATTAGTTTTTTTCCTTCTTTTTGTAATTTTTCAGATAATGTTTTTCTTTTTTTTTTCAAATATTATTATTACGTCATTTTTATCATAATTCTCTATCTGCTATGGTCGCACTACCTACCAAGTCTGCGGGAAGACCTAAGGCAGGTCGTGATGTGTTGTTATGGCTCCGTTTCATGTTTTTCTATCTCTAACATTCCTAGCGTTACATAGACAAAGTTCTCCTTAGTGTGTGGGCTGTATTTAATATGACATTTTTTTGTATATCTCTTAAGCTGGTATTTCCAGGGATTCTTTCAATGTGTTGTTTTGTTCCATTTTTTATCATTCCAAGTGCACCTACTATCACTGGTACGATTCTTGTTTTCAATTTCCACATTTTTTTATTTCAATTTCCAGATCTTTATATTTGGACAGTTTTTCGAATTTCTTGGTTGCTATGTTACAATCCGCTGGAAAAACCACATCAATTAATAGGTAAGTTTTTTCTTTTTGGTCTTTAACAATAATGTCCGACCTATTTGCTTCAATTTTCCTGTCTGTGTAAATGGTGCAATCCCATAGAAAGGTGACATCTTTTGTTTCTGTAACCGGTGCTGTGTGATGTTCATACCAGCGTTTGTTTACATATTTTCCATAGTGTTTGCACATTGTCTCGTCTAAATATTGCCCCATTCTATCATGACGATTTTTATATCTATTTGGGGCAAGTGCAGAACATCCTGAAATTAGAGGGTGTATTGTTTCTTGGTATTTATCACAGAACCTGCATTTTGGATCCACATTATTATGTATAATATTTGCCTGAAAGTTCCTATTGAAAAGACTTTGGTCTTGCACTGCAAGAATAAAGCCTTCAATTTTGAGACTTTAATCCAGATGCCCGTAACCATCGATGAGTATTAAGTTTATCAACATTGGGTTCATTAGCAAGTTCTGAATATTGGCTATGTAGAGGTTTTTCATCTGCTCAAGAGCTTTATCCTTGGCTTTCTTTTTCATATTTTTGGCCGCAATAGTTGGTTCTTGGTTTCTCTTGTGCTTTTCTACAGAATCTACTACTACTACTACTACTACTACTACTACTATTATTATTATTATTATTATTAATATTATTATTATTATGTCATTTTTCATTATAATTCGATTTTTGCTAATGGTAAACTACCTACCAAGTCTGCAGAAAGACCTCAGGGAGGTTGTGGCGTGTTTTTTGGCTCCATTTCATGTTTTTTCTATCTTCCCTATCAACCCCAGCATTACATAGACAAAGTTCTCCTTAGTGTGTGGGCTGTACTTAACAAGACAATTTTTTTGTATATCTCTTAAGCTGGTATTTCCAGGAATTCTTTTAATGTGTTTTTTTTTTTGTTTTTTTTTTGTTCCATTTTTTATCATTTCAAGTGCATCCACTATCACTGGTCTGATACTTGTTTTCAATTTCCGCATTTTTTCTATTTCAATTTCCAGGTCTATATATTTTGAGTGTTTTTTGAATTCCTTAAAATTATTATTATTATTAATCACTTTAGTATTATTGCTATTTGTATAATTATTTCAGTCCTCATATTATTCGAATTCCAGTTTAATATTACGCCGAAACACCTTTGGGAAAAGTATTAATCCGTCTCTTCCCTCTAGTGATGGGTTAAACAACAGGAAAGATTGGGTTCTATAGCCTTGACTGGACAACTAGTCTACTGCAGAAAGTAATGGCAACCTACTGCGGGATAATATCCTCCTAGTCATGTCTCATTCGTGACATGATCGCCCAAGCATGTATCACGTATGGCATTTAACTGTGTGACAAATGATATAAAACCCGATCTAGAATGTCTGAATACATTACTCAGCCTACCGCTCCCAAAACATCTTACCGCTCTACTTTATGTATTAGGAATGTTCGCACACGATGCTAATTGAATAACGCCGTTTTCAGAAAAGAAATCTATCCTCTAACGACTGTTACAACATTTTCTTTATCTCCGATAGCAGAGAAAACGTTTAACTTGTTAAAGAGAGAAAAACAACCATTGCTACGACCGACCATAACATGTCTCTGGTAATAGAGACACACGCCTAAGAAAACAACCATTGCTACGACCGACCATAACATGTCTCTGGTAATAGAGACACTCGCCTAAGAAAACAACCATTGCTACGACCGACCATAACATGTCTCTGGTAATAGAGACACACGCCTAAGAAAACAACCATTGCTACGACCGACCATAACATGTCTCTGGTAATAGAGACACTCGCCTAAGAAAACAACCATTGCTACGACCGACCATAACATGTCTCTGGTAATAGAGACACTCGCCTAAGAAAACAACGATTGCTACGACCGATCATAACATGTCTCTGGTAATAGAGACACACGCCTAAGAAAACAACCATTGCTACGACCGACCATAACATGTCTCTGGTAATAGAGACAAACGCCTAAGAAAACAATCATTGCTACGACCGACCATAACATGTCTCTGGTAATAGAGACACACGCCTAAGAAAACAACCATTGCTACGACCGACCATAACATGTCTCTGGTAATAGAGACACACGCCTAAGAAAACAACCATTGCTACGCCCGACCATAACATGTCTCTGGTAATAGAGACACACGCCTAAGAAAACAACCATTGCTACGACCGACCATAACATGTCTCTGGCCTAATAGAGAACACACGCCTAAGAAAACAACCATTGCTACGCCCGACCATAACATGTTTCTGGTAATAGAGACACACGCCTAAGAAAACAACTATTGCTACGCCCGACCATAACATGTCTCTGGTAATAGAGACACACGCCTAAGAAAACAACCATTGCTACGCCCGACCATAACATGTCTCTGGTAATAGAGACACACGCCTAAGAATGCATCATAGCGGTCTTTTTAAGACAGTTGGGAAAGACCTTTTTTTTCTCCAAAACCCTGTCTAAATCAGAACGTAGGCATTATGCAATAGAGAAATAATCCTGTGCTATTGAATCCCTGATAAAATGAAGGTATTATTTGATCGGGTGACACTTAGATTGATTACAGATAAAAATCAGTCGCATTTATGTTTAACGCGAAAACGACCAGTAAAAGGGAGAGACAGCCAAGTGGAGGAGAAAACCCTCGTCTTACTCGTTCGACGTAACATACCGTCCCGGTAAAGAAAATACAGCTGTGGACACCCCCACACGTGTATGTAGCTCGTCGTCCAGCAAAGAAGAATTATACAGAGTTGTACCACTCAGGTGTTATACGAGTGGTTCACACGACGAAGGATGTAAAAGAGATTACGAATCTTGTGCTGAAAATAAACCCAGATACTACCACCAGAATGGTCAGAAAAACCACACAGCCCTACGAAAGAATCGCATTGGATTGTAAAGACCAGCTTTCATTAAAAATTCGCCGCTCAGCTGCAGTCACTTTCTCACTAGCTAAACGTGGCTTCCCTGTGTCTTTTCTACAAATATTTCACGGCTTCTGCGCCAATGAACTTAGCACACTGGTTCCCTCTCGAATTTACTCGTGCTGCTAGACTAACAACTAGGTCCCACTCTTTTACAGTGAAACCAATAAAATGTAACGACAACTTTTACTCTATCCGCTTCTTTTTTCGCACTTTCTGCCTGTAGAATTCCCTTCCGTATACTTGCTTTCTCGACAGCTACAATCTCCAGGAGTTTAAATGTAAGGTCAATAGTCATCCTCTATGTCACTGATTCGCATCCTTTCTCTCATGCTCTTTTCTCCATCCATTCCACTCTCATCACACCAGTATCTTCATCCTTCTCTTACACTCTTCCTGACACCCCCTATAACCTACAGCTCTTTCTCATCACTTTCCTCCTATGTAACCCCCTGTGCACCAGTGGCAGTAAAACTGCCTTGATTGGGGTCAGTTAAGTGCCATACGTGATACACGCTTGGGCAATAAAGATTAAATGGAACAAAGGAAATAAGCTACTGGACAAAAGTTAAGGAACGATCTTGTTAATCCTTGATTGTGAACAAAATATCAACAAAATTTAATATTTGGTAAACATCCCCTTATTTTCAATGACTTCTCTGCATCGTCGACCATATAATTTAATTAATTTCTTGCAAAAATCAGCAGTAATTCCCTTGCATTTGTCTTTCAATAACTCCCATAGGTGATCCTGGTTTTTCGGGTTTCTTTTCTAAGCCCTTTCTCCAATTATCTTCCAAACATTTTTGATTGGATTCAGGTTGGGGCTCTGGGCTGGCCACTTCATTAGGGCGATTCCTTCTTCTTCAAATAAAGCCATAACCTTGTGAGCCTTGTGGCAAGGTGCATCGTCCTGCATGAAAATAGTAGATTCATAAAGATTATGGTGTAATCTTGGTACCACATGCTGCTGAAGAAGCCTTTTGTAAATCTCAGCATTGATATTGCCATGTATGCGGAGGATAGGGCCAACTCCTGCAGAAGTAATCGTTCCCCACACCATCACACTGTCGTCACCAAACTTAACGGTTTTCTTGACACATTCAGAAGACAGTCTTTCACCTCTTCTACGGCGTAAGTAGGTTTTGCTCTCAGAACCAAGTATAGTAAACTTGGACTCGTCACTAAAATGAACTGTATCCCATTGTGCGTCAGTCCAAACAATATGTTCTCTCGCATACTCCAGGCGTGCCCTTTGGTTTCGCTTTAAACGAGAGGCTTCGAAGCTAGAATACGGGCATGCAATCCAACATTTTTAACCTTCGAGCAACCATTTTCCTTGAGATCTTGTTATCTGTGTCTTCAATAAATTTAAGGTCAATTGATGTAGCAGTTTCAAAACGGTTTTTTTTTTGTAGATATTCTAACAATTCTTCGATCTTCTCTTTGCGATGTTTTTGGAGGTCTGCCGGGTTTTGGTTTTGCATCTAACGGTTTATCGGTTTTATACCTGCTAATTACACGATGAATGACACTTTTAGACCTATGAACAATAACAGAAATGACAACTCCCAGTATGCCTGTAACCCGGATGGACGAGAAGACACAGTGTCACTCATTATGTTTCTGGCAATCTGCCGCACCCTCTCAGACATCAAAGAATGGCTGCTCGGTTGAAGGACTTCTTTTCTCTGTAGAAATAAAGAAGAGGAGAATGTGGCATGATGAATTCCTTCATTAATGAATCTGTTTTGAATATATATATATATATATATATATATATATATATATATATATAATGATAATAATAACTAGTTAGACTCTGTAAGAATGCACTCCGTAAATTTATGCCAATATAAACTTTCGGAAAAACCATTAACAAACAGAACTTAAATCCGTTACAATCCGGCGTACTAAGTCGTCGAATAAATGGGGAGAAGAAAAACGGAACCAGCGGAACAAGAACAAACATTCAAGATTCCGCAGTAAAGAAAAAAAAAACCCAAACGGAACCAAACACAAGAAAAAGTGCTCAATACGAAAGAACCAAAATACAATAGTAGAGCAAAAACACACAAAAAATCTAAAGTGAGCCAAAACCTACCGCGGTTTCACACTACGGATCGTCAGGGAAAAGGCCTTTTCCCTGACGATCCGTAGTGTGAAACCGCGGTAGGTTTTTCATGTATATATATATATATATATATATATATATATATATATATATATATATATGCTAAAGACATGTTATACAGCGAAATAGATCTGTCTGCGGATGACAACGCTCTCACACCTTGATTGAGCTTTCTGGAAGAATGGTAGACTTTGAAAAAGAGTAGCTACTTTAGCATCTACGCATCGTTCATTCAGCAATGAATTAGAACACTCTCAGCTACTGGGCGTGTATAATAATAATATATACACGTACTGATGAGCTGTGATACAGCGAAACAGATCTGTCTGCAGAGGACTATTTACGCACCCAGACCTTGATTGAGCAATCTGGAAGAATGGTAGACTTTGAAAAACAGTAGCTACTCTGGCTTGTACGCATCGCTCATTCAGTAATGGATTAGAGCACCTGTCTACTGAGCGAGTATAATGACAATATACACTCTAAAAAGTCTGATGTGTATGATGATAAAGTACACGCAAAAAAGACTGCCTGCTTCTACCGAGCGCCCATAGCTCAGAGATAGAATCGCCGACTGACGCCAATTCGGTCGGGTTTCAATCCTGAGTTAAAACGCAATCGGAGTCTAACCGTACTGAAGACCTGTGATACAGCGAAACAGATCTGTCTGCGGATATGTACATATATATATCTTAAAACCCGACTGAATTGACATCAGTCGGCATTTCTACCTCTGAGCTATGGGCGCTCGATTAAAAGTCTGACTTTAGCGTATTATATACAGTGTAAACACACGCCTGTAGCTAAAAGTGCTCAAAATTCATTACTGAATGATCGATGCGTAAATCCGTGAGTGGCTGCCGTTTTTTTAAAGTCTACCATTCCTCCATAGTGCTCAATCGGAGTGTGAGAGCATAAATAGTCATCCGCAGACCGATCTGTTTCGCTCTATCACAGCTCATCAGTACAGTTAGACATGCGACTGCTTCTAGCCAGGATTGAAACCCGACCGAATTAGCATCACTTGGTGACTCCATCGCTATGTCGACTAATGGATTTCTCAGAAGGGAGCACACCCGTCTGCTGATATAACAGAGGACAAGTAAATCACTAGTACACAACGAAAACGCAACAGGATTAAATCTATTCAAGCAAAAATGAGGAAAAACTCCATCATGTTTCTGGTAATTCTCCCCACCAACGCAGACAACAAAGAATGCCTACTCGGTTCAAGGACTTTTTTCTAGTTAGAAATAAGGAAGGGGAAAATGTGGTCTGATCCATTTTCTCAGTTAATGGATATTTATGTGCCATAGAACTTGTATGAAAAATAAAATAAAATAAACTTTTACGTTGCACCGATGGTTTGTAGGGCAGCGTTTTTGCTGTTTCCGTAACAAATATTTTTTTTTTTATAGGGGCAGGGTTGTCAGCTCTGCGTCCAAATCCAAACCTGAAAGATTTTCTAAGCGTAGCCTAGACGTGACACACGGCCTTAAGTAGGGGGGTACCAAGTGAGGATCGAACTCACTAATCAGTTATAACGATTTTTAGCGAGACGAGCTTGCTAACCATTACACCACGCCGAGGTACCCTCATAGAACTTGTATTCAGAGTTTTTTAACGATCTGATTTTGTAGAACTCTCTGCCTTTGGGCGGATAGGGGCCCAGACGAGGCTATGTAGAAGGACAGAGTATTAGACGCGAGCTCGACTCCGAGTATGCGTGGTCTATGCTTTTGCTTCAGCGTACCCGCTCGGAATGCTCCACGCTAAAAATGGCCTTGTGCTAAATTCCGTCTTTGTCGGGACGTTCAAGTAAATACCGAGTTCATTAAAACTTACATTTAATCCAATAAGAATTGTCTCTAACAATTCAACTTCTTCTTTATGTGCCTATAACTTTTAGGACAAGATGTGCGTTGTGGTACAGTGAATATCGATTTGGAACGACAAATCGGGGTGCCGAGTTCGAATTCCAGTTGAATTCACTGCATTCACTTACGCACAAATACCCTTGGGAAAGGTTTTAATCCGTCCCTTCCTTCCAGTTATGGGTTAAATATCAGGACATATTGGGTTCTATAGCCTTGGCTGGCAACCAGTCTACTGCAGAATGCAATGGCAACCTACTGCGAGATAATCTTCTGCCTAGTCAGTCATCGCCCACGTATGACACTAAACTGACTAACTTTCAGGACGTAGACAATCATGGATTTCTACTTGCCCCTATCCTTAATCGCTCTTAACATTTTCCCTCTTAGTATCTCTCCAAACCGCCGTCCGCCATCCACTTGCTCGGGCCTATCAAGCATGTCTCGCGCTGCTTTCACCTCTCTCTCGTTCCATCTATCTGATCTGTGAGTAGCATATTCTCTAAACCCTCCTTCCTCATTACGTGTCCCGGAAAATTCAGCTGTCTTCCGGGTTCCAAATATAAGTATTCTTTTAGTTTGCATCCTCTCCATAACCTCTCGCTGCTCACATGTTCAAGACATGGTATCTTCAGTATCCTTCTGTAGAACCACATTTCTGTTGCTTCGAGTCTTTCCTTCATCTTTGAGGTATCATGAGGTTACCGAGCATCTCTAAAAAGTCTTTGTGGCCTATTTTGTCGAAAGCCTTTGCGTAGTCTATTTGCTTCGGGTTAAACTATCGCCCGGTTCACATTCCACCCACGTCTATTGAACAGGTGAAGAGGCTCATCCCTTGTTTCCTGTTTAGGATGTGGTTTCCGGTTTTCTCCTTTCCAATCTTCTCACTTTTTTTTTCAATTGGAGTAGATAGACTAAACTATCGCCCGGTTCACACTCCACCCACGTCTATTGAACAGGTGAAGAGGCTCATCCCTTTCCCCTGTTTAGGATGCGGTTTCCGGTTTTCTCTTTTCCGATCTTTTCACTCCTATGTAGCCCCCTGCACATCAGTGGCGTTACCGCCTTGCTCGGGGTGATATGATTAAAAAAATAAAAATAAATAAAAATAAAACACGCTCTTCTTCTTCATTTGTATTACTCTTTCTTATAAAATTCTGAGCATAATTACCGCGTTTCTTGTTCCGGTGTCATTGCCGAACCCGCACTGTTCTGACCGGATTCTGTTGCGCGAACTGTTCATCAGAATCCAGCATGTGGTTAAAACATAATCACCCACGCTTACATCATAAAGGGAGTAAACAGTAAAGAAGAGATTAAATTCTTTGATAAAACCGACGAATATCAGGCCACCAATATAGCAGAGAATACTGGACAATTTCCTTACGGATGAAACTGAGTTTTAAGGCAATAGATATGTACTTCTAGTGAAAGATGGAACCTATGAACAACGACAACAGTAAGAACGGGAAGAGTACTAATATATAATAAGGAAGGAGTATTTGGTGAAATTAACACACGCAAGGCAAATGCAAACGGCAGAAATACACTTTTCCTTGTTACCTGCTGTAGGTGGTCCTGAATTTTCATTTCTGTGTTTGCTATCAGCACTGTATCATCTGCGTATCCTTTATTGTTCAGGATGTGGCCGCCAGTGACAAATTCTGGCAGGACTTCTAGCTCTCTCAGAATTGGTTCGCTGGACATGTTGAATAAATCCGGTGAGAAGACACACCCTTGTCTTACTACCTTTTCTATTTTTTCAAATCTAGAGAATTCATTTCCTGTCCGTATGGAGGTGGTTTGCTGCCTGTATAGGTTGTTGATTATTATCTTTACCGAATATCTCGAGGTTGCCATGTATCACTAACAAGTTATCATATTGTACTTTGTCGAACGCCTTTACGTAGTCTTTACAACACAGTTACAATATTTTGTATATCTTCTAAGCTGAGGTTTCTAGGGATTCTTTCAATGTTTTTTTTTTTTGTTCCGTTTTTTATCATTCCAAGTGCACCTACTATCACTGGTACTATTCTTGTTTTCAATTTCCTCATTTTTTTTATTTCAATTTCCAGGTCTTTATATTTTGACAGTTTTTCGAATTCCTTGGTTGCTATGTTACAATCCGCTGGACAAGCCATATCAATTAATAGACAAGTTTTTTCTTTCTGGTTTTTAACAATAATGTCCGGCCTATTTCCTTCAATTTTTCTGACTGTGTAGTTGATGTAATCCCATAGAATGGTTACATCTTCTATTTCTATAACGGATGTTGGGTGATGTTCATACTACTGTTTGTTTACTTATTTTTCAAAGTGTTTACACACTGCCCTGTGTAAATTTTGCCCCACTCTATCGTGACGATTTTTATATTCATTTGGGGCAAGTACAGAACTTTCTGAGATTAGATGTTTTATTGTTTCCAGGTACTTGTCACAGAACCTACATTTTGGATCCACGTCATTATGTATGATATTTGCATGAAATTTCTTAGTGAACAGACTCCAGTCTTTCTCTGACAGAATAAATCGTTCACTTTCAGACTTTGATCTACATGATCGTAACCATCGATGAGTCTTAACTTTATCGACATTGGCTTTATTAGCGCGTTCTGGATATTGGCCCTACAGAGGTTGATCTTGCCAGCATTGTTTCATCTGTTCAAGAGCTTTATCTTTGGCTTTTTTTCACATTTTTTGCTGCAACACTTGGTTCTTGGGTTCTATTTTGGTTTTCTACTGAATTTACTAAATGTAAATTTTGTTTGTATTTTCTACCTTCTTTCATTATTGAATGATTTTTCTTTCTGTTTTCATGTTGTTTGATTAATTGTACCATCAAGTTCTCTTTTTTTTCTATATATTACGGAAAGTGCGACTCAGAGATCCGAAGGCGAATTGGCATGGCGAAGGAAGCATTCCAGAAGTTGAGTAAAGTATTAAGAAACAGAAAAATTTCGCTTGAAACAATGAAGAAAGTACTGGATTGCTATGTGTTGTCAGTTCTTCAATATGGCAGTGAATGCTGGACAATATCATCAAAGATGAAGGAAAAACTTGAAGCAACTGAAATGTGGTTCTACAGAAGGATGCTGCAAATATCATGGATCGAGCATGTGAGCAATGATGAGGTCTTAGAAATGATGGAAACAAAAAGGAAATTAATACTGAGCAACAGGAAGAGACAGCTGAGGTTTCTGGGATGTACAATGAGGAAGGAGGGCTTGGAGAACTTGATACTAACAGGCCAGATTGAGGGAAAAAGAGAAGGAGGAAAAGCAACAGATAACATATTTGAAGGACCTAATTGGATGATGGAACGAGGGTTGTATGGTGTAACAGGAGAAGGTGTGCTAAGAGCCGCTAGGGATAGGAAGACGTGGAAAGCCATGATCACCTACGTCCTGAAGGGACAGGGCACATAGAAGAAGAAGAAGAAGAAGAAGAAGAAGAAGAAGAAGAAGAAGAAGAAGAAGAAGTAGTAGTAATAGTAGTAGTAGTAATGTCATTTAACTTTTTTTCTTTTTCTTTATATCTCCTCCATTATTGTGTGGATGTAAACGAATGAATATAGCTTTCACTAAATAAAATCAACTTTCATTTTTTCAGGTGGCGTTTAAATCGGGAGTGTTTGATTAAAAAATAAGAAAGAAAAAAACATTAAAACATTAAGACAATAAAAAACAGGAACAGTAAGATAAGAAAGGTGTGTAATAAGAAAGAAAGACTGTCATACCTTAAAAACTTTCAAAAAATCAAAAGAAAAACAGAATAAAAATACTAAAAAACACAACTTAAACAAACAGAGAACAAAAAATGAAGAAATATCACTACGCAGAACGTGAACAATTTAAGGAAGTTTTTAATAAATCACGAAAAATATGAAGCAAAAAAAAAGGGAATGAGATGAACATAGCATCGCTGAAGCTTCTTTGCGTATCAACACCGTGAATATAATTTAGACCGGAAATGAAATTTGGCGTGAATTTCTCATTAGCTCGGCTTTCGCTGATTGCACACTGGGCCTCACTTGAAGTCGCCATGTTTGTTTATATTTTTCCTATTATACTTTGTAATTTTAGACCTCTTTCTTATTTGTTTAATTCAAAGTAATTTGTCCGTCTTTTGTTCGAAATCTATTTTTGGTTTAATCAAAATAAATAAGCGATTCCCACGTTTTTCTGAGAATTTGTGGTAATTATATATTTATTTATTTGCTACACAATGAAACAAGACAAGTTTCTCTTAGGAGCACAGAGTAAGGATCGTGCTTAAAACTGCTAAGATGTAACACCTTCAAATAAATCTCAGTTTTTTATCCGATGAAATTAGATAGACAGATAAGATAAGATAGATAGATAAGATAAGATAGATAGATATCTGTCATTCTGTATGGAAATGAATGTTGTACGATCTCATCAGGGGTGAAGCAGAGGCTTGAGGCAGCAAAAATGTGGTTCAACAGAAGGATGCTGAGGATACCATGGACTGAGCACGTTTGCAGCGATGAGGTGTTGGAGAGGATGCAAATGAGAAGAAAACTCATAGTTAACATCAAGAAGAGACAGATGAGGTTCCTGGGACACTTAATGAGGAAGAAGTGTCGGGAGAATGTGATACTCACAAGACCGATGTGTGGAAAGAAAGAAAGAAAGAAAGAAAGAAAGAAAGAAGAGGAAAGATGAGACATACTTGATAGGCTTCAACAAATGGATGCCGAAGCGGGATTTGAGAGAGATACCAAGAGAAAAATTATTGAGAGCGACAAGAGACAGAGTCAAGTGGAGGTCTATGATCGCCTGTGTTCTGGAAGAAGGAGAAGAAGGTTTTTTTTTTCCATTAACTATTAATTAAACGCAAATTAATTAAAACAGAAACAGTCGTCTGGTAAGACTGTCAAACAAAGACAAAACAAAAAAGAATAAAAATAAAAGAACGAAAAAATAAAGATGGCGGCCAAAACCGACGAGAAAGTTATAAATAAAGCGGCGTAACTATCACTATCAGCCAGTAGAGAAATTAGGTCTCCTGCAGCCGGAAGTCCAGAGGCCTTCTTCTCTGGACAGGAAGAGGAAAGATGACCAGTCTCTCCACACTTCCAACAAGTTGCTATTCTCCGTGGCAAAATGACCGGAATTTTTTTTATCCGTAAAATGTCCAATTTTTTTTACGAAGGAGACAAAGGCGAAATGATCGCGAGATTATTCTACAAACAATTAACTTTAAGAAATAAAAATTAATAAAGAACAAATGTTTGGTGTTAAGCTAGAGAAATAAAATAATTGTCGGTCGAAACTGAAGAGAAAAAAACTGAAAAGATTTATCGAATGACAAAAAAATTAACTCATCAAAATGTAAAAACAAATTAACAAAAAAGGGTTTCGATAAATTTCCGTTGTAAGTCCCAACGCTTTTCCCCTTCAAATTTATCCAAAATAGCATTATCTCTGTGCAAATGTATATGCTGAACTCAAATCAACTGTTAGTTATTGAAGAAACTTACCTTTTTTATTTAAATGTCCATAAAAAACGAACTATATCTTGCACTTTTTATCTCCCGTAACTCTCACGAAGTCATGTAATTAGCTGCATAATGATGTACTGCGCATGTGAACGAACTTTGGCAGATTTTTGGTCGATTTTTCTTAATTTACTGATACTTCCGGCGATGTACTTCCGGTAATGAAAGTAATGCGCTATTGTTTTTCTACGCTTATTACTTTCATTACCGGAAGTACATCGCCGGAAGTTTCAGTAAATGAAGAAAAATCGACCAAAATTCGACAGAAAATTACTGCCTAGAACGTCATTCTGCAGTTAATTACATTACTTCGTGAGAGTTACGGGAGAGAAAAAGTGCGAGAATATAGTTCGTTTTTTTATGGACTTTCAAAGCAAAAAAGGTAAGTTTCTTCAATAACTAAGTGTTGATTTGAGTTCAGCATATACATTTGCACAGAAATAATGCTATTTTGGATAAATTTGAAAGGGGAAAAGCCGACGGCACCTAAAACGAACATTTACCAGGGTTTCTGTTCAAAAAGGTTTCGTTAGTTTTTTGATTTTTTTTAAATAAAAGGAAATAATAAATGAACATCTATATTATAATTCTGCTTGTTCCTTCCTTAGTTAGTTACTTAGTTCCTCCGCCCGTTACACCACACTCTCTACACGAGCTTTTCCTTCCCCTTTATCTTTTTACTCTCCTCAGCCTTTCTCTCACATTTGCTAAACTGAAGGGTAGTAAAGAGTGAGAGAGTAGGAGGAGAGAGCCTACAGCATTGCCGTATCAGTAGCACCTTAAGCTGGTGGTTGTAGCAGTAATTGTGTGTGTGTGTGTGTGTGTGTGTGTGTGTGTGTGTGTGTGTGTGTGTGTGTGTGTGTACTGTACAATATAGTAAAAATAGGTAGGTTTGCTGTTGTATCCCGCTACCTAATAACTTTCTGGTCTCTACACTCTTGGCCATTATTCAGTTGGTCTTTTCCGTTTACAATGGACACAGGAGCCTTTAAAGTAACTTCAATTATTTTCTAAAAATTTTTAATCCCTTCTAACATTTTTGAAACTTTGTTAGCAAGTCTTGATTTGATTTGAGTTAGCGGCTAAAGAAACGTTGCGACTGTTTTACAATGGAAACGTAATGATTGCATCATACACGTTTTTCGGTGACAAACACATTAATTTGGAAATTCTCGCAAAAATCAAATAACTGTTGGATTTTAATCAAACTATCAGTACTTATTCACAAATGAAGAAAATTATTTTTGAAATTATTATTTTTTAAAAATCTTAATAAAAATGTTTACAATGGACACAGGAGCCATGATTTTCTCTTTCGAAATCTCTCATAGTAAAGTAGCTTCTATGGACATTAGTTTTATAGATATTTTAATAAAATTACACTCTGTGTTATCATTTTATTATCCAATACCTTTATGTTTAAAGACGTTACTATCATTTGTAGTATACCAAAGTAATTTTTTTTCCAGGAAATCGTAATTATCATTCCGTGGAAATTCCACGGGTTCCGCTAGTAAAGTATAAATTAAATTTAAATTACATTTAGAGTGAATTGGAAAGGGAAAAGAAAACTCCAACAAAAATAAAACTTAAAATCCCCTAAAAAATTGGGCGAACCTGAGGGAGACTAGCACCACCTTTAAATTTGTTGTTTTTCTTTTTTTTTTTTTACTTTTTTCAGCGTAGTCTTATCGGTTATTACATAAAGTTTCCGATTATAAAAAAAAATTGAAAAAATTTCAATATTCAAACAATTTTATGGGGGGCTCACTTTCTCATACAACGTTATAGTAAATCGATCCTCCATTTTGGAACCATTCGCTTTGGGGTCGTTTTTGTTTTTTTGGGTGGACGAGTTGTTGCTCTTGTTTTTGTCTTTTTCAAGTTTTCTTTAGCTTTTACGATGGCATCTTTCCTGGAAACTCTAAGAATGACTTTATTAAAAAATTTCTAATAAAAAATTCAGTCGTTGAATATGCGCGAGCAAAAAAGCTAATTGCACAGAATCGATTTATTATAAGGTTGTATGAAAAATTATTTAAATGTTGAATTTTTACAAATTTTTTTGTCAATCTAAAAGTTTAGGGTGTAATCTATTAAATTACACTTAAAAAAGTGAAAAAAGAAAAAAAAAGAAAAAAGAAATGCAAAACAACAAATTTAAAAATGGTGGTAGTCTCCTTCAGGTCCGCCAAAAATTGTTCTACAAAGTTAAAAATCAATTCAAATAAAAATTAGGAAAATTAATAGAAATTAAAATATACCACAATAAAAGAAAAAACGGTTTGGTTTAAACAAAAAAAATGAATTTTGATAATTTACTATCAATTAAATAAATTTCGGAAAAAAACAGAAAAATAATTCCCGCCAGAAATAGAGAAAAAATGTTTAAATTAAACAATAAACTTTAAGAAATAAAAAATTAACGAAAAACAAAAGCCTGGGAAAACTAAAAGTTAACAACCCCCACCCACCCCACCAAAATTGGGGTCGAAAATGAAGAGAAAAATATAAAAACATTTAACGATTGACTAGAAAATTAACTACTCAAAACGTCAAAACACATTAACAAAAATGGGTTTCTGTTCAAAAAGGCTCCTAACGGATTTTTTTTCCGTCAACAATAGATTAAATGCAAATAAATTAAAACAAAAACAGTCGTCAGGTAAGATTTTGGCAAACCGAAGAAAAATAAAGATGGCGGCCATGGCCGAGGAGAAAACTGTAAATAAAAAGAAAAAACCAAAAATTAATTTCAAACAAATATTGCATAAATAAATAAAGTAAAAATAAATTAAATTAAATTAACGAACAGTTTTTAAGCACCAAAACAAAATTCTTCCTCTGTGTTCTCCAAAAGAATGCAAACCTGAAATAACTCCACTGGTTTGAAAATAAAAGGTCGAATTACGTCAGTAATGAGATTTCAAAGGTACCGTGGCTCCGACTTTCGGGCTGGGATCCAAAATGACCAAATTAAGGCCAGTTTAAGACCAGTTTAGACCGGTTTTGAACCTATCCACCGCGGTGGATAGGTAATGTTTTGACCAGTACCTGGGCGTAAGTGCTCAGGTTCCCCACGTTAAAAAAGACCTTGTGTCACATCTCTCTCAAGTAGGGAAGAAGGGTAAATATTACCGTGGTGAAGTACTCCTCAGAATAATTACCGTGAAATTCTTTGTAGAAAAAGCATGGGGAAGCGACTTTATGGCAGTGGAAAAGTGACTATAACCGACACTCCAGATCAGGACCAGTAATATTGCCGATTCTTCTTTGGATATTATCAAGGAGCTCTAAATACATACTAGGAGAACCTAATCGTATGAGGCAGCAATATTCTAATTATAGGCGAATGACAGACTTAGAGATATGTAAGATAGATTCTGGAGAGAAACATTGCAGATTCTTTTTTTAAGAATCTTTATAAATATAACGGGAGCACCAGACCATACGTAGCAACAATATTGAAAGCAAAGATGAATGGTAGATTTATAAATATCTAAGATAGATTCTGGGGAGAAACATTGCAGATTCTTCTATTAAGAATCTTTATAAATATAACGGGAGCACCAGACCAGACGTAGCAACAATATTGAAAGCAAAGATGAATGGTAGATTTATAAATATGTAAGATAGATTATGGAGAGAAACATTGCAGATTCTTTTATTAAGAATCTTTATAAATATAAAGGGAGCACCAGACCAGACGTAGCAACAATATTGAAAGCAAAGATGAATGGTAGATTTATAAATATGTAAGATAGATTCTGGGGAGAAACATTGCAGATTCTTTTATTAAGAATCTTTATAAATATAAAGGGAGCACCAGACCAGATGTAGCAGCAATATTCAAAGCAAAAATGAATGGTAAATTTATAAATATGTAAGATAGATTCTGGAGAGAAACATTGCTGATTCTTCTTTTGATTTTATCAAGACTCTTTAAATATATAACAGGAGCACCAGACCAAATGTGGCAGCAACATTCAAAGCAAGGATGAATGGTAGACATAAATATGTAAGATAGATTCTGGGAGAAAAATAGTCTCGCATGACATAGTGCCCCAGATTTCTTAGCAGTTGACCTAGGAATGGATTCAATATAGTCCTTTCACTTTATGTTAGCCGTGATCTTTAGCTCGAGAAAGCGTAACGAGTCACTTACCTGGAGGTTAGCATCAGCCATGTTGAAAGAAGACAGACTTTTCACTATTCCTTATTTTTTTTTTCAATTGGAGTAGATAGACTGAACTATCGCCCGGTTCACGCTCCACCCACGTCTATTGAACAGGTGTAGAGGCTCATCCCTTGTTCCCTGTTTAGGATGTGGTTTCCGGCTTTCTCTTTTCCAATCTTTTCACTTTTCCTTATTTTTTTTTTTTTTCAATTGGAGTAGATAGACTGAACTATCGCCCGGTTCACACTCTACCCACGTCTATTGAACAGGTGTAGAGGCTCATCCCTTGTTCCCTGTTTAGGATGTGGTTTCCGGCTTTCTCTTTTCCAATCTTTTCACTCTTACGTAGCCCCCTGCACACCAGTGGCCTTACCGCCTTGCCCGGGGTGATATGATTAAAAAAAAAACAAAAAAAAAAAACAATGATCTCCCGGTTTGGTATCAGTCAGTCAGTTAAGTCCCATACATGATACACGCTTGGGCGATCATGTCTCGAAAGAGACATGACTGACTGATTATCTCGCAGTAGACTACCATTACTTTCTGCGGTAGACTGATTGCCAGCCAAGGCTTAAGAACCCAATTTGTCCTGTTATTTAACCCATAACTGGAGAGAAGTGACGGATTAATACCTTTCCCAATGGTATTTGCGCGCAAGTGAATGCAAGGAATTCAACTGGAATTCGAACTCGTCTCCCCAATTTCTCGTTCCGAGCCGATATCCACATCCACTGCATCACAACGCACATCCACGCACCACAGAGCATATCCACTAGTTTGGTATAATCTACTAATAAATGTTCTTCTGTTGATAGTGATAATTTGGTGAGGATCCCCGGATGTGCGTTGTCGCGCAATGGATATCGACTCGGAACGACAAATCAGGGAGCCGAGTTAGAATCCCAGTTGAATTCCTCGCATTCACTTACGCACAAATACCCTTGGAAAAGGTATTAACCCGTCTCCTCCCTCCAATTATTGGTTAAGTAATAAGACAGATTGGGTTATATAGCCTTGGCTATATAATCCAGTCTGTCCTATTAGAAAGTAATAGCAACCTACTGCGGGACAATCTTCTGCCCAGTCAGTCTTTCGAGACATGATCGCCCAAAGCGTGTATCACGTATGGCACTTTAACTGACTGACTGTGAGGATCCATATGTTTCTAGTATTCAACGATCAAATTCTGTTTAAACCGAAATTAAAAAAACAAAAAAGCAAACAAACATCATTAATATATTCTAAAATAACCATATACAAGGCACCTATTTTGATCATTGCAAAAGTCCGTGTTCAAGAAGAAAATATGTAAGAAACACATTTATTTGATGAATATATAGTCTCCTTGAAATGGTGCACTGTTTAACAAAATTTGCTCACTGAGTAGTGAGTCCGATCATCATTGGGTACCCTATTCTCCCGACCTTGTGCCACACTTAAGATATATTTTAAAATCAAATATATTTTAGTATGTGCGTTGTGGTGCAAAGTATATCGACTCGGAACGACAAACCGGGATGCCGATTTCGAATTCTAGTTGAATTCCTTGCATTCACCTACGTTCCAAATACCCTTGGGAAAGGTATTAATCCGTTTCTTTTCCCCCGTTATAGGTTAAATAATAGAACATATTGGGTTCTATAGCCTTGGATGGCAATCAGTCTACCGCAGAAAGCAATGGCAACTTACTGCGGAATAATCTTCTGTCCAGTCAGTCATGTCTCTTTCGAGACATGATCGCCCAAAGCGTGTATCACGCATGGCACTTAACTGACTTTTGTGGTGTAGTGGATATCGAGTCGGAACGTGAAATCAGAGAGCAGATTCCCAATTGAAATCGTTGCATTCACTTACGCACAAAGACTCTTGGCAAAGATATAAATCCGTCTCTTCTCCCTCCAGTTATGGATTAAATAACATGACAGATTGGGTTTTGTAGCCTTGGTTGAAAACAGTCTACCGCAGAAAATAATGGCAACCTACTGCGGGAAAATCTATCCAGTCAGTCATGTCTCTTTCGAGACATGATCGCCCAAGTGTATATCACGCATGGTACTTAACTGACTGACGTAGTCTCTATTCTTTTTAACGACTGCTGCCCATCGTTAGACAAATGTTGATACCATTTTCGTAGAAACTTCGTGTCTTTTGTTAGGATGTTGTAAGGTAGTTTACAGTTAATTCAACGCAGTCAATTGTTTTTAAAATTTAAATTATTCTGTAGAGATAAAAAAGAAGTTAGAAGGGGCCAAATCAGAAGACTACGATGCGTCCTGGTGGGTTTTCTATTTCAACTCTTTAAGCTTCTACGAGGTCTATTTTGCAACATGCTGTCTTGAGTTGTCGTGTGGAAAATGGCACCATTTCGATTTGCCAAAATCGAACGTTTGTCTTGAATAGCCACATTGCGATTGGTGAACGGGTCACAAGACTTCTTTGTCTTTACTGTTTCGCCGGCAAGAAAAAAAAAACTCACTTTGCAAACCCATCACACTGACATCACCAACCTCACTGGATGCAAGTCCGCTTTAGCCACGGGTCCTGCGCATTCATAAGCTAGTTTCCATCTCCATTTACGTCGAACGTTACAATAAACGATCCATTTTTCTTCGCCTGTGACAATACTGTTAAAAACGGCTTCTTTTCAAGGTGTAACAGTGTAAATTCATTAAATATTATTTTACTATGAAAATGCATTGCCAAAGATTTTACTATGAAAATACATTGCCAATGATTTTACTATGAAAATACATTACCAATGATTTTACTATGAAAATGCATTGCCAATGATTTTACAATGAAAATGCATTGCCAATGATTTTACAATGAAAATGCATTGCCAATGATTTTACTATGAAAATACATTACCAATGATTTTACTATGAAAGTGCATTGCCAATGATTTTACTATGAAAATACATTGCCAATGATTTTACTATGAAAATACATTGCCAATGATTTTACTATGAAAATGCATTGCCAATGATTTTACAATGAAAATGCATTGCCAATGATTTTACTATGAAAATACATTACCAATGATTTTACTATGAAAGTGCATTGCCAATGATTTTACTATGAAAATACATTGCCAATGATTTTACAATGAAAATGCATTGCCAATGATTTTACAATGAAAATGCATTGCCAATGATTTTACAATGAAAATGCATTGCCAATGATTTTACTATGAAAATACATTGCCAATGATTTTACTATGAAAATGCATTGCCAATGATTTTACAATGAAAATGCATTGCCAATGATTTTACAATGAAAATGCATTGCCAATGATTTTACTATGAAAATGCATTGCCAATGATTTTAATATAGAAATGCATTGGAAATGATTTCACTATGAAAATGCATTGCCAATGATTTTACAATGAAAATGCATCGCCAATGATTTCACTATGAAAATGCATTGTCAATGATTATACCATTAAAACACATTGCAAATGATTTTTAATATGTAAATGCAATACAAATATTTTACTATGAAAATGCAACACTAATGATTTTATTTATGAAAATGGATTGCCAATGAATTTACTATGAAAAATGCATCGCCAATGATTTTTACTATGAAAATGCATTGTCAGTGATTATACTATTAAAACGCATTGCAAATGATTTTTAATATGTAAATGCAATACAAATGATTTTACTAAGAAAATGCAACACTAATGATTTTTTATGAAAATGGATTGCCAAGGAATTTATTATGAAAAAGCATTTTCACTGATTTCAATATGAAAATCTATTGCCAATGATTTTACTATGAAAATGCATTAGAAATAATTTCTCTAAGAATATGCATTGATAATGAATTTACTATAAAATGCATTGCAAATGATTCTACGCTGAAAATGCATTAGAAATGATTTTCCTACAAAAATGCATTGCAAATGATTTTTAATATGAAAATATAGTTTTTTTCATATTAGCTTTACAAGTCGATCTTTTAAAAAATAAATTGACCCTGGTGATAGGCCTTGCTGTGGTAGGCCACCTGCTGCTGTAAATGCGGTTACGACCAAACAAACCCCATTGGGGCTCTAAGTAACTACTCAGTAGTAATAGTTGCCTTTATCCATTTCGAAGTTCCATAAGAGGTAAACAGTTTGAGATAAGAGCGATATAAGCCAGAGAGTTAGATAGAAAAAGCAAACTGAGGTAGATAGAGTTTGAATTTGAGTTTGAGTTTTGACAAGCATCATATAAACACCTCTGTGGGTTATTTAATGGAGAAAAAGTTAGGGTTTTAAGGTGTTTTTAATGTTTGGTTAGTGTGAAAAGATTGATTTAGTCAGATTTTATTGAAATCTGTTTTGTTTTTATTCTTTTTTATTTTAGAAAACTGAAAATGTCTTTGAGTTTTGTATTAAAAATGTTTTGCTGAGAATTTTTTTTTTTTAATCATTTCACCCCGAGCAAGGCGGAAACGCCACTGATGTGCAGGGGGTTACATAAATGTAAAAAGATTAATTAGAAAAGAGTGAGGAGTACAAACTAGTTAGAAAGGAACAATAGAAAGCTGAGAAAGCAGGTGCGATGACAGATACATAGGTGGAGAGAAAGGGAAGGTTATACAGGGGAGGGGAGAGAGCTAGAAGCCAGTGGCTAGTAGATGAGTATTGACTTTGCATTTAAATTTATTTTTTTCTTTCAAAAATGTGTTATAGCAATAATTTTTCTCCAAAAATGTATTGTTTGTAATATTTTCCCTTAAAAATGTATATTTTTCTATAAAGGTCCATTTTATGCATATATTTCTATAAAAGTGAATTTTTATATTTTCATAGTGTTTTAACCCCAGTGTGGGGGTTAATTATTTGTCCATAGCTGGGACCTTAACAGGTGCTACCACACCGGGTCAGGGTGAACATAAGAACAACAGCAATTAAGAGGTGGTTCCATGCTCCTAACAACCTCTCAATCAGATGCCTTGCTACCGGATGCAGTTTATCGTCATGCCCAGGACGAGGTAGATACAAACGAATCGATTAGATAGTAAGCGCCAAACGTAAGATAAATTAAAAGAGACTATGTTGATAGGCGTCATACGTTTCCTTTTTAAGAAAATGGAGTCTATTTCAATTCGAATAACATTTATAGATTTTTCATATAAAATTGATTTCAGCCTCGTGCTGAATCCGTACGAATGAAAGGTCGACTTCTCTTATCCCCCATCATGTCGTGGCTCACCGTTTCAAACTCTGCCAAATTTTCCCGGGATGAAACTTGCAAGTAATAATGTTTTTGATGCGAACATCTGCGATAGAATTATGACGGAGTGGTTGGCGATAACAAGTCGTTGATTCGAACGAATCAGGAATATCTAATTTGCGCCTCCGTGACGTCTGTCAAACGTCGATTTTACTTCTGTCTGAATGTAGGCTTTACTTGCTTAAGCCCGATAATTGAGATTGTCGGGTGTGGCGGCAACCGATTGACATGCGAGGGGAAGGGAAATTTTTTAAAAATCAGAATGAAAAGGTGCCAAAAAAAAAAAGGAAGAAGACTAAGACAGCGAATTAGAAAAATAGAGAAAAAAAAGGAGAGAGAGAGAGAGAGAGAGAGAGAGAATGAATGAACGAATGAATGAATGAATGAATGAATGAATGAGTCAAATTTTCTAAAGTGAGAGAAGAAAGAGTGAACGATTGAGTGAAAACACGGAACAGAAAAAGAAAAAATGATGGAGCTGACAATTTAAAAACAGATTAGATTTGAAAAAAAAAAACCCTAAATTATGGGCACCAAGTGAAGATCAAACTGATTACACGGTTTCGTCTTATCTAGGGAGACCATCCGGCTAACCACTGTACCACGTCGAAGATCCCATCTGGGGATTTTCTTACAGTAGGTTAGATGTGAAACAAGGCGTAAAGTATGGCGAACCCAGTGAATGTTGAACTTACTACACTATCGCGACTATAAGTGGCACAAGGCCGACACTATAGGGTACCCAGTGCGGTAACTGATCTAGTGAGACAAGTTTGTTAACCATCAGACCATCACATCAAAATGCTCCAAAATGAATGAAGTTTAGAGACGAAAAAAAAAAGGAGAAGTGAATGGAATGCAAAGAATAGTGAAAGGAAAAGAAAGAAAAGGAAAAAGAAATGAGACAGAGAGGAAGGAAAGGAGTAAAAGAAAGGAAAGAAAAGAAAGAGAAAATGAAAGAAAGTGAAGAAGTGAAAGGTTAAATGCCGAAAAAAAGGAAATAAAGAGGAAAGACAAAGGGAGAGAATTGTGAAAGCCGAAGAAAGAAAGCATGAAAGAAAAAAACAAGAAAGAATAAATAATTACGTTAAAAGAAAAAATGCAAATGAATGAAAAAGGGAATGTGTAGTAGATAGGAACTTAAGAATGAAAATCAACCTTCTTCTTCGCTTTTACAAAAATTCACAATGACTTGTGAAATCCTGGTTTTTTTCCCAAATAGAAAAATGATTGACCATGTGCTTAAAGAAAAGGTCGAAACCGGATTTCGCGAGTAGATGTTAAATTGGTTTTCTGACCAATGGGAGCGATTTGAAAGATTTGCAATCCAGTGCGAAAAATCTAAGTTACTATAAAAGGCTCCGGTCAGCGTCAATCAGTCAGTCAGACAGTTAGATGTAAGCAGGAGAGACGACAAGCTAAAATGTGACAAGGCAGAAATTTCAAATCGACCCGGATATAAGAATGCGTCGCATATTGTCCCTTTTCTCCTTCTTTTTCGTTTGCTGAGTCCTTTTACTTCTTCTGCTCCATCCAAAGACATTCCTACCAAACAAACGCTTATATATACGTACATACGCATATACTCTTTCCAACAAATTACTACTACGGAATTTCTTGATGCCCTTAACTTTCTCATTGAACTTTAACTACTACCTAGTCTTGTTATTCTAGTCTTTTAATAAATTTCTATTTTAACATTAAAAATGTATACCTTATTCTTCCCCAATAATCCACACATTCCAACGTGCCGACAACCAACTTTCTGATGTCAAACTTCTGATGATGAAAACCTTCTGATAATTTTTTGGATAAAACTTGTAAGCTGTAGGGAGTTTGGTTATGTATGACACAAGGCCGAGTTAATAAACCATCTCCCTATAGCTACAAATGACAAAACTGAACGAAATTATGAATGAAAGAAAGAACGAGAAGAAATACATATTAGACCGCCATCAATCTCGAGAGCACAACAGAGTTATGCCTTCGAAAAAGTTTCAGGTACAACATCCTTGAATGACCTATTCAAGGATATCAGAGACACTCGATCATTGCTGAGGCGAAGTCAAACGCTAGTCTGTTTGCCAAATATTAGACTTTCTATCTTTGCCCTTTCAACTTTGACTTTTATGATTTATTTATGAAAATGTATTGCCAATGAATTTAATATGAAAAAGTATTTTCACTGATTTCAATACGAAAATGCATTTGCAACGATTTCACTACGAAAATGCATTGAGATAGCAACTAAAATGCATTACCAATGATTTTACTATTAACATGCATTGCAAATGATATCACTATGAAAATTTATTGCAAATAATTTTAATATGAAAATGCATTGCAAATGATTTTTCTATGAAAATGCATTGCAAATGATTTATACTGAAAATGCATTGTCAATGATTTTACCATGAAAATGCATTGCAAATGATTTTAATATTAAAATGCATTGCAAATGATTTTAATATTAAAATGCATTGCAAATGATTTTACTATGAAAATTTATTGCAAATGATTTTACTACGAACATTTATTGCAAATGATTTTACGATGAAAATTTATTGCAAATTATTTTACTGTGAAAATACATTACAAATAACTTTACTATGAAAACATATTGATAATGATTTTACCATGAAAATGCATTCCAAATGATTTTAATATTAAAATGCATTGCAAATGATTTTACTATGAAAAGGAAGTACCAATGATTTTACTATAAAAATTTATTGCAAATGATTTTACTATGAACATTTATTGCAAATGATTTTACGATGAAAATTTATTGCAAATTATTTTACTGTGAAAATACATTACAAATAACTTTACTATGAAAACATATTGATAATGATTTTACTATGAAAATGCATTGCAAATAATTTTTAATAAAATCCATTTGCTATGGTTTTGCTATGAAAATATAGTTTTTTTTCATATTAGAATTTTTATTCATTTTTTAATAAATTGACCCTGGTGATAGGCCTTGCTGTGGTAGGCCAGCTGCTGCTGTAAATGTCGGTACGACCAAACAAACTAATACCATTAATGCTCTAACTCACTGCTCAGTAGTAATCGTTGCCATTGCCCATTCCGACATACCTTAAAAGGAAAACAGGATGGGATATGTGTGATATATAAACAACAGAGCGAGTTACATAAGCAAACCGAGGTAGATAGAAACAAATCGATTAGATAGTAAGCGCTTAACATAAGATAAAGTGAGAAGTCTTTGTTAATAGGCGTTATAGGGCCATATTGTTTCCTTTTTAAAATGAAGGAGTCAATTTAAATTTGGATTAAAAATCATATAAAATTGATTTCAGTCTCATGTTCAAATCCGTACGAATGAAAGGTCGACTTCCATCTTCATCATGTCTTGGCTCATAGTTTCGAACTCTGTCAAATTTTTCTGGGATGAAGCTTGCTAGTAATAATGTTTTTGATGCGAACATCTGCGATAGAATTATGACAGAGTATTTAGCGCTTACAAGTCGTTGATTCGAACGAGTCAGGAATAGCTAATTTGCGCCTACGTGACGTCTGTCAAACGTCGCCTTTACTTCTGTCTGAATGTAGGCTTTACTTGCTTAAACCTGTTAATTGAGATTGTCGGGCGTGGCGGCAACCGATTGACATGCGATCGACCTATTCAAGAATGCCGGAGACTCTCAAACATTGCACGGGCCAAGTCGAACGCATGCCCGTCTGTTTTTTCAAATATTAAAACTTTATTCTTTGCCGTTTCAATTCTGACTTTTGAATATCATTTCTACATCAATTGCCACCAAAATGATTATTTAGTAACTACAGTTCCCAACATGTTCGAGTTTACCTGCAAATCTCTTTCACAGATATATTTGTTGGGTATTTGGGGGTCTGCCTAGCCATCGCTTTCCCTAAGCAATCTTCCTGTACAGGAAATCCATGGGTAATCGGGTAATAACCCATCGATAATTTGGCAAGACGTGTTCGAAATAGAACAAACATTTTTGCTTTAGGAAGTTTTCTAAATTCCGGGAATCCCAGGTTACTCGACGACGATGTTATTTTGTTTTACCAAGAGATGTTCAGGATGAATCGGAGGTAACCTTTGTGGAGGGCTTCTGTTCGTGTCCAACACGCAGTTCAAGTACTAAAAAAAATACGCTTTTTTTTTCAATCTCTTCCTTATCGAGCAGCGATCAAAATGTAGTATCCGTTCTCAGATGCTCACTTCCTGCTTGCCGGCGTGGAAACAATAACTAGCTAAGACTAGCTTTTGACCAGCTTTGAGAAGCAAAGACCAGCTTTGTACCCAGTTACGGGTAAGCGGAGGCTGGGTAATATTTGACCAATGGCCTGAGCGTACGCGCTCAGGTTCCCCACGTTAAAAACTGACCTTGTGTCACAACTCGCTCCAGTAGGGGAGTAGGGTAAATATCAAGTGTAGTATCTGTTCTAAGGCTGACAGACAAAATTTTACTTCTCAATTGTATCTATGCATAAGACAGATTGCTACTTAGATGTCCTTTGTCTTGGGTCGGCAGTAGAACGGTTGAGGCAAGTTTAACTATTCTGGGATCTGGCCTGGGTGCACGCTCTCGGGCTTCTCACATTCAATTGATTTTTTACCTACATTCTGTCAGCGTGTAGCGGCAAGTAAATTGGTGTAATGGAATGACCCACACTCCCTATCGCCTTTGTGGACAGATATATTAGTAACCATATATAGTGAGAATAGGAGATACCTGTGACTCGCTTCGTCAACGAAGCTTACTAACTAACTGAGCAGCCACTCTTGTTCGCCTCTCTGCGTAAACGCAGAGAGGAACCCAAGCGAGGCTCCGCCGAAGTGTAAAGTCTCGCTTAGGTTCATAAAACAAGATCCCGACCCATCCTTGAGCTGCATCTATATTTTTGGCCGAGTCTAAGGGCCCGGAATCCCACATAAATAGACTGTGCCACACCATCTATAGTAGGAAGTTCGACGAATACCCTTGCTTCGGCAACGTGACTTGCTTGCGGATTGAGCGATCAGTCCTAGGCAAACACTCTTGTACACCTCTCTGCGTCCGAGCAGAAAGGGACCTAGGCGAGATTTCACCTGCGTTTGAGCAGAGAGGGACCCAAGCGAGGCTCGGCCGAAGGGTAAAGTCTCGCTCGAATTCAAAAAACAAGAGCCCGACCCAGTTTTAAGCTGCGTCTACGGGATATTTTTGGCTGAGCATAAGGGCTCAGAATTCCCACATAAATAGACCTTGTGTCACACCTTCCTTGGTGGGGAGGTACCAAATACCCTCGACTCATCAACGAACCTTGCGTACGAACTGAGCGATCAGTCCTGAGCAATCAGTCCTGAGCGATCACTCCTGAGCAAGTCCATTTGTTCACCTCTCTGCGCCCGACCAGAGAAGAACCGAAGCGAGGCTCCGCCGAAGAGAAGAGTCTTGCTTGGGTTAAAAACAAGAGCCCGACCCAGCCTTAATTTGAGTCTACGGGATATTTTGGGCTGAGGTTAAGGGCTCAGAATTCCCACATAAATAGACCTTGTGTCACACCTGTCTTGGTTGGAAGGTTGTAAATTCCCTTTGCTTCCGGAATTACTAGTCTGCCCCCAGATTTATGTCTTGCTATTGTGTATTCTCTTTACAATAAATCTCCCTTCTTTCATCTACGCACGTGTTGCTGTTCTTTCACTCGAGTATCACCTTGTCTGTTTGTAACCTATTTAAAGGATACTATATAAATTCAGTCTGCCTTCGTTACGGATAACTTACATTTTCTCTTTCAATGGTTTTGCTGTCTTCAGACAACGCAACAGAAAAAAAAAATTTTAATTTAAAAAAAAATTGGGTATGTTGAAAATTTTACAATTTTTTTTTTTTTGTCAATCGGAAAGTTTATGGTTAAATCGATAACATTGCACTGAAAACAGTAAAAAAAAAATTGATAATCAACAAATTTACAGGTGGTGGTATGGTCGTAACGGCGAGTGGTTCCAAAAGAGAGGATCGATTTACTATAACGTTGTATAAAAAACAGAGCTCCGTCCTTAAAATAGTTTTAATATTGAAATTTTTCCAATTTTTTTTTTTTTTTTGTCAACTGGAAAGTATAGGGTTCAATCGATAACATTGCACTGAAAAATATCAAAAACAATGAAAAACAACAAATTTAAAGGTGGTGGTAGTCTCCTTCAGGTCCGTCCATTTTTTTTTTTTTTTTGTTCATAAATTTATAAATATTTACTAAATTATTAAAATAGGTGAACCAACTATGAGGAATCCTTATTGTTTACCGTTTTATAAAGATCAAATCAATTGACAATTAGCCAATATTTTGTCAACCATTCCAATAAACAATACTATAAATAAATAGTGTTTATTATTTTCGTTGTAAATTTCCAATAAAAAAATTGTCAATATTTTGGAAATGAGGTATTGCAATTATTTAAATTGTTCGAACTATTCTCCTCGTTTTTATTGTTAAACTAGCATCATAGCCCGGCGTTGCCCGTGCAACTCAGAACATTTTAGTAGAACATTTTACGTGTCGCAGTTGCATCACGAACACGTTGGGAATGTCACTCTTCCAGTGTTTCTGCTTCGTGTGCAGCACGTATTGTAAACAACATTGCGTTTGTTTTTGTTTCAAAATTACGGGGGAAAATATTTACATTTTTTGTTGACTAAATGAATTTAACATAAAAATAAAAATTATTTATTTTGTTAAAGCTTTATTTTTTTTTAAATTTTATTTTCTGAAGTATGAAGTATGAAATATGAAAAAAAAAAGACTTAAATAATTAAATTAACCATTATATTTAAGTCTTATTCCGAAGTTTTAAAAATTCATTTGGTCAACAAAAAAATGATAATATTTTCCCCCGTAATTTGGAAACAAAAGAAAAAAAATTTCTTTTGTTTCAAAATTACGGGTAAAAATATTCACATTTTTGTTGACCAAATGAATTTTTAAAACGTCAGAATAAAAATTAAATATAAAGGCTCGTTTTTTTTTAATAAAAAATTATTTTAGTCGCATTTGACACGTGTGAGTTGATTTCTGTATACGTAATTCAGCAACCATCTTAGATTTCAGATGATTTACGGAGCAAATGTAAACAATCGGTTCCATTGGCCAAAAAGTGCGAAAGTGAAAATTGCTGAACTCAAAAAAGTATGTATCAACCTGGCTTCCCTGTAGATATGTGTCCCTAGAAAGTTTGAATGGCATAGCTTAAAAATGTAGGCGTGCATAGGGAACAGTCACACACAGACTCACAGATTGCCTTTTATATATATATAGATTCATAATGTTTCAGACATTGTACATTCTTCTCAAGGACATATGGCCCAATGGATAAAAGCATTAATGGATACAGTGACTTGATCAAAAGAGTTGTGAGTTCAGTATCTGTCTACAACAGTAGCAAACAAAAAATGTAAAGAGTTAAAGGGACATCAAGAAGTTACATGACTTGTGGAATGAGAACAATATACCCCAGTGATCAAAATAAAGGATTCAGCTCAAAATTTCAATCACCTAAAGTTCATACAAAACTGATGCTGGTTTTTTATTAACTACCTTCACTCCTCAGCAATGTTTATTGTTTTAAGAAATGATGATTAGAATTGTAATAATGCCTAAACATGATGAAATTGAATTTTTTCTTCTTGAAAATTTATAGCAAAAATATTAACACTATTTATTAGATTGTTTATTTAAATGAATAATTGATATTTACAATATTTTAAAATCTAATACAATTAAAACTGGTGCAATGCAATATTCATCCTTTACCAATTCATAAAGAAATAAATATGAGAACAATTTTTTTATGTATAAAGATTTGTTGGATTATCAAAATTTGTAAACTGTAAGGAAATCCTTATTATTTACCATTTTATAAAGTTTGAATCAATTGGCAATTAGCTAATGTTTTGCTGTGATATAGAAACAATTCTAATGCAATGCAATATTTATCATTGAACAAAATTATTAAAATATGTGAACCAATTATAAAGAAATCCTTATTATTTACGATTGTATAAAGTTTGAATCAATTGGCAATTGGCTAATGTTTTGTTAACTGTGATATTGAAACAATTCTAATGCAATGCAATATTTATCATTGAACAAAATTATTAAAATATGGGAACCAATTATAAAGAAATCCTTATTATTTACGATTGTATAAAGTTTGAATCAATTGGCAATTGGCTAATGTTTTGTTAATTTATAACCAAAATATTAAACACAATTTATTTATTAAATTGTTTATTTTAATGAATAATTAAAATTTACAACTAGCAGTACATCCCGGCATTTCTCGGGTGTAATGAAAGCTTTAAAACTAATCTATGGTCCTGGAGCTCAGACTCTTTGGACGTTGGCACGAAAGACTAAAAAGCAATAGTTGTTTCCCGTTAAAGCGAAACCGTAGACTAAGTTCTCTGAGTAAATGGTATCATGGCTGAAACTAAGAACTACAATTATACCTACTTAGAGCCAAACCCGAAGCAAAAATTAAAATAAAAGGGCTGAAAAAAATACAGACATACAGGCAGATAAACAGAAATACACACAAACATCTTGCCTTTTATATATATATATTATCGATTTTCTGCACTATTGTAAGAACTGCAACCTTGAAACTTCTGAATATCGTTTCTTATGTCTTTGTCTATGAGTGTATCAAATTTGATTAAAATCGGACCATTCCTTCTATAACCCGACTTTTTCGATTAGCGATTTTCGATATTTATCGTGGGCACCTCGACACAAAAGCTAGCTAAGAACACTCGCAGACGCTTATAGTACAACTGTGTAAATTTTAAAGAAAATCGGTTCAGCCGTTTCAGAATCTATAGGTAACGGACACATACACACAGACACACATAGACACACACATACACACACACAGTTCCATTTATAAATAAGTTTAGATATACATAAAAATAGACTTTTATAGACAAATATACACTTTTGAAGGAAAAATATTACCAGCAATTCATTTTAAGAAAAAAAGAATTATTCCCAGCAAAGCATTTTTGATACAAATCTGGAAGACATTTTCAGTTTTCCTAAAGAATAAAAAGAAAAAAATCATTAAAATCTGACTAAATCAACCTTTTCACTATAACTGAACATTAAAGAAAATACCTTAAAACCCCACCTTTTTGGCATGAAATAAGCCACAGAGGTTGATACGCCGTTAAACAAAACTCAAAAACAAAATAAAATAACTTAAACAAAATCAACCAGAACCTTCATGACATGAGTGTTCATGGCCTTCCACGACTTCATCTTTTTTGTAACTCTAAGCAACGTCTGAATCTTTACCATGGCTCTTCGTTTACGATCTTCTATGAATTCTTTTAAACCCATAAGGTGTTTTAATCGCTATTTCCCTCTGGTGCGTGAGTTTTTAATTCTCCAACTCTTCTTTTCTCAATATATGTCGCAAAATGTCCAAGCATCTCTTTCTGATTGTAAGTATATAACTTTGTTCGTGTTTTCTTTGATATCTACTTCATTACTCACATTATTCACATCATCCTTCTGTAGAACCGCTGCTTCATTTTTCTTCTTCATCTCTGAGGAAATTGTGTGGCATTCAATTTTATATAGCAGGACGAATATTTCAGAGGAGTTCAGCACCCTGAGGAGAATAAAAATCGCTCAAAGTGTGATCCGAATGAAATGAAAGAGAAACATTAACATTGACAAATCAGAACCAAAGAAGACTGAAAAAATACGCATCATTTTCTCAAAAACAGAAATTGAAAACTAGAGACAGAAAGACAAGCAGAGAGATATGACCAACTCTCGGACACCCACGAGATATCGAAAAAATCTCTTCAAACCTGAAGAATATAATTTGTAATTGTTGTCTGCGTCTATCATTCAAATTTTTGCCATTTTGTTTTGACAGGTTGTATTTTCTTTACAATACAAAAATGAAACAATTTAACTTCGTGGGTGAAAATAATTCTTACAAAGAAGTTAAGAAACGTCGACCCCGGTTAGATGAGTGACCACTTTGAAATACTAATTGTTGCTATCTTAGATATGTGATGTAATTAATAACGTACAACAGTGGTAAACACAAAAAACTTAGAGAGTTGAGTTAAAGAGAGATAACTATATGGCATCCGGAAGTGGCATTGCATGGAATTAAAATTATATATATATTATGATCGAAATAAAGGATTCAGTTCAAAATTTCTAGCATCTGAAGAAGGCCGGAGCGAACAACGGCCAAAACATCGTAAACATGTCAATAAAGATGAGGACAACAATCCGAACAGTGTAAATAATTTTAAAGCCTGTAGACCGATTTAAATGCTTTTTTTCTATTTCCTGTTTCTTCACTTTTCAGTTAAACAGGAGACACTATTTTCGGTAAAATTAGATTAAAATAGATTCTTTTCCATTTGAAAATAGTCAAATTAAATGAATCCGCCCATATGCTATAGTGGAATAATTCAGTTAGTAAGCGTAGCGGACCGACTAGAATAGAGACATAATTCCTTGAAAACGTTGTAAAGCGAAGGAAACTTAATGATTAACTCTTTACGTCGCTGATCGATATTTACCAGTTGTGAATGATAGTTAACAAACTTAAGCGCGATTTATTTTAAGACATGATAAAACTGGTTGGGGTATTGGTCGTCGGATGTTGCGTGTAACAAAAATAGTGGGGGGCGAATGTACAAAACACTATTCCATGCAGGCCTTGATAAATCTTAATTTTGGTGTGGAGCACAATGATAGTAAAAAAGACACTTCGTACTGATTCCATGGTGTAAATGCAACAAAATGTTTCTACCATGAAAATGAATTGCAAATGATTTTCCTATAAAATATATCGCAAATGATTTTACTATGAAAACGAATTGCAAATTATTTAACTATGAAAATGCATTACAAATGGATTTACTATGAAAATATATTACAAATGATTTTACTTTGAAAATGCATTGCTTATGATTTTGCTATGAAAATGAATTTGAAAAATGAGTTTATCAAGAAAATGCATTGCCAATGATTTTATTATAAAAATACATCACTAATAATTTTAATATGACAATCCATGACAAAGGATTTTACTATGAAAATGCACTGAAAATGATTTTACTATGAAAATGCATCGCCAATGATTTTATTATAATAATACATCACTAATAATTTTAATATGACAATCCATGACAAATGATTTAAGTATGAAAATGCACTGAAAATTATTTTACTATGAAAAGGCATTGCAAATGATTTTACTATGAAAGTGCATTGGACATGATTTTACCATGAAAATGCATCATTGCGAATGATTTTACTATGAAAATGCATTGGAAATGATTTTACTATAAAAAAGGCATTGCAAATGATTTTACTATGAAAATGCGTTAAAATGGTTTTACTTTGAAAATCAATTACAAATGAATTCAGCATTAAATTACATTAGAAATGATTTTACTATGAAACAATAATAATTAACTACATTGTCACTATGAAAATGCATTGCAAATATTCTTAAGTTACTAGATTTTACATGTCAACATTCGGTAAGTTATTTAATGTAAAATGTTTGTATCACGCCCCCCCCTCCTGCCTGTGTTGATCGAACCCAATACTCAGTAATAATGATCAACATAAATATCTTCGTTAACTATTAAAACAGGACGAGGGACCAATACGCTGACAGATAAATTGTAGATAAATCCTTGTTGGAAGTATGTATTACGGTAATATAACCCAAGAAGAGTGGGTTGATTGTCTTGACAAAGTATATAAACTTGTTGTACTGATAGCAAATTATATAAAGACTAGCAGTATAGTCCGGCATTGCTCGGGTGTAATGAAAGCTTTGAAACTAATCCATGGTCCTGGAGCTCAGACTCAGCCTAAAGAATATTTGTGTGAAATTTGGTGAGAATCGGATAAAAATTATGGATTTGTATAAAGGACATACAGACAGATAAACAGACACACACACAAACACCTTGCCTTTTATATATATATATATATATATATATATTATCGATTTACTGCACTATTGTAAGGACTGCAACCTTGAAACTTCTGAATATAATTTCTTATGACTTTGTCTAATGAGTGTATCAAATTTGATTAAAATCTGACCACTCCTTCTATAACCCAATTTTTTCGATTATCGATTATCGATTATTATCGGGGGTACCTCGACACAAAAGCTAGCTAAGAACACTCGCAGACGCTTATGTGTAAATTTTCAAGAAAATCGGTTCAGCCGTTTCGGAGTCTATAGGTAACGGACACACACACACAGACACACACACACGCACACAGACAAAGTTCTATTTATAAATAAGTTTAGATATCAGGTATGTTTCTTCTTCTTTTCAGGACAATGCACATACAAATAAAAATATCATGAACCAAACATGTGAGCAATGATGAGGTGTTGGAAAAAATGGAAACGTTCTAGAAATTAATATTGAGCATCAGGAAGTGACAACTGAAGTTCCTGGGACATGCAATGAGGAAGGAGGGCTTGGAGAATCTGATACTAACAGGCCAGAGGAAAGCAGCAGATAACAACATATTTGAAGGGTCTGAGCAGGTGGATGACAGAACAGAGACTGCAAGATGTTACAGGAGGAAGCGTGCTAAGAGCCACCAGGGATAGGGAGACGTGGAAGGCCTTGGTCGCCTACGTCCTGAAAGGACAAGGCACATGCAAGAAGAATATATATGCAAACTGTTTATAAGATATTATAATGTGGTTATAAAGTGGGGGATCAATTTTATATTATAATTAGTATATAAACTGATCCCTCATTTTGTGGCCATGCTAGTTTCTATACATTTATATTCTAGATTTATGGGCTTGAGCTAGTGGATGGTAGAGCGAGGTTTGGGTGGTGTTACAGGAGAAAGCGTGCTAAGAGCCGCCAGGGATTTTTTACAGAACAACAATTTTCCGGGAAGAATTTCATGTATATACCATTTAAACATCGACGGATAAGACGTACAAGTTTTGGCTGAAATCTTGTTATTATACGAATATCGGCTGGAAATTGCATACGCTGGCTAATGTATAAATGTAGATAGACAAACTAGTTGGTAGACAAAAATGCATGCAAGTGTACCCGAATACAACAGCCCAAGCAGCTGTTGTATTTCATTCCGCATTCATGTCTTCATTTACTAATTAGTGTGTCTACATACATTTATACATTAGTCGGACTTCTGTTCTCTAATGTAATCTCTGCACGTATGCAAATGTAAGCTTGCCGTTTCGAAACGCAAAAAAATATGTACTGCTCGCCCACCTCATTTTTAGGTCCCTCTTATACGTATCGAGTCTCGCCACCTCAAGCGGGACTACCACACTCTCTTCAATAAAACTAGTTACACTAGTTCTTTCTTTTTTGTTTAACGTGCCTGTTGCAGAGAGAACATACCTTCTGTATTTTCGAGGTAAGTCTATTTGTTGTATTACGACTACAACTTTGAACTTTCCAGCCGATACTCGTACAACAACCAGACTCATTTGATGAACTACAAAGTCACAAGAGAATACTGGACGAAGCATTATTATGGACTGAGAAGAAACAAAGAGGTAGTATTTCTTCTTCTTCTATGTGCCCTGTCCCTTCAGGACGTAGGCGATCATGGATTTCCATGTTCCTCTATCCCTGGTGGCTCTGAGCACGCCTTCTCCTGTGACACCATACAATCCTCGTTCCGTCATCCAATTGATTAGGTCCTTCAAATATGTTATCCGTTGCTTTCCCTTGTCTCTTTTTCCCTCTATCTGGCCTGTTAGTATCAGATTCTCCAAGCCCTCCTTCCTCATTGCGTGTCTCAGGAACTTCAGCTATCTCTTCCTGATACTCAGTATTAATTTCCTTTTTGTTTCCATTATTTCCAAGACCTCACCATTGCTCACGTGCTCGATCCATGATATTCGCAGCATCCTTCTGTAGGTAGTAGATAGTATTTATATTAAAGAAATTTTGAAAGCAGTTTCAGTCCGAGCCGCCCACCTATCCAGCGATTACTGAATTGGTGGCCTCGGTCGCACGGAGTCCTTAGAAATCATCCAAAAGGCTATCTACAAGCGTAAGACGTATGATAAGGCAAGGGAACAAACGGCCGTACCATCCACGCCTCATTCACACCAGAAAAAGCGAGTCGAATTTTGTGAGCAGTTCCTTCAGATAGTCAACCGAGGAGAGCTTGACATCGACCACGCTTTGTGGTCTGATGAGGCAGTTTTTTTTTTAAATTGAATGGCTGCATTAATCATCAGTTGTGTCTACTGGGAGTCAGAGAGCCCTAGGGTTGCAACTGATGCTCACGTAAATCTTTCGGGCGTTTGTGCTTGACGCATCATTTAATCGGAAGGGATCGTTGACCAGTTCATTTTCGACGGAACAGTGACCGCACAAAGTTATCTGTCTATGCAACAGCAGCAGCTTTTGCCATCATTTACAACAGCAAAATAGTTCAGAAGGTCTGTACTTTCAGCAGGACGGGGTACCAGCCCATTATGATACGCTTGTGCGAGATTGCTCTGTCGATGGAGTGGCCGTCTCTGTAACCAGATTTAACCCCTCCCAACTTTTTCCTGTGAGGCAGTCTCACAAAAACCTTAAAGACAAAGCCGCGTCGCATCGCCGAACTTAAAGAACAAATGCGAGCTGTCATTGCTCAAGTTCGCCAATGTATGCCGCTCAATACCTGAGAGATTAGCAAAGTGTGTTGCGCTCCATGGAGAGAACACAGAGATAATGACCAAAATGTGATAGATAGATAGATAGATAGATAGATAGATAGATAGATAGATAGATAGGTATGAACAGTCTGAGATAGATAGATAGATAGATGAGATAGATAGATAGATAGATAGATAGATAGATAGATAATGGCAATACTGTGATAGATAGATAATGGCAATACTGTGATAGATAGATAGATAGATAGATAGATAGATAGATAGATAGATAGATATGAACAGTCTGAGATAGATAGATAGATAGATAGATAGATAGATAGATAATGGCAATACTGTGATAGATAGATAATGGCAATACTGATAGATAGATAGATAGATAGATAGATAGATAGATAGATAGATATGAACAGTCTGAGATAGATAGATAGATAGATAGATAGATAGATAGATAGATAGATAGAATAGTATAGATAGATAGATAGATAGATAGATAGATAGATAGATAGATAGATAATGGCAATACTGTGATAGATAGATAGATAGATAGATAGATAGATAGATAGATAGATAGATAGATAGATAGATGTTAGCTGATAGACAAATATTGATTGTGTTAATGAGACATTTAATACCCAACCGACATAGACACTTGTGAACAGTGCGAGGTGGATAAGACTGTGTTTTTTGAGGGATACGTTGCTTCGGAGCAGATGTTCAGTGTCTAAAGCGATGATCTGCAGTCACTAAACAGAATAAGAAGAATGGGTAAGAGTGTGTGTGAGAGAGAGAGAGAGAGTGTGAGTGTGTGTGTGTGTGTGAGAGAGAGAGAGAGAGAGTAGAGGAAGAGGAGGAATATGAGAGAATTCTGAAGCGATTGGTAGAAAACAGTCTTAATTAAGTTTATAATGGAAAATTTATCGAGCAATGTGCATATATGAATGGCTTAAGCGGTCAGCCTATCAATAAAAAGAAAGAATCGATGAAAGAATTAATTACCAGAATGAAGAAAAGACAGAATGAAAAAAATAATAGAAGAATTAACATAAAGAATGAGTGACAGAAAAAGAGAATAGCAGAATTAAACAAATAAAGAAGGAATGAATAAATGGAATGAAAAAAGATTAACAGAGAGAATAGAAGAAAGAATAAAAAAGAAAAAGAAAGACACAGGTAGAAGAGAAAGAAAGGGTTACAAAAGAAGAGCAGAAGGAAAAGAAAGAAAAAAAGAAAGTAAGTGAAACCAAAAATATCTGAAGGAAAAATAAGAGTTAAAGAAAAAATATACAAAGGAAATAAAAGGAAAAGGAAAGGGAAAAAGAGAAATTATATGAAGGAAAAGAAAGAAAAAAGAAAGAAAAAAGAAAGAACTGATATCTGAAAGAAAAGAAAGAAAGAAAGAAAGGAAGAAAAAATATCCGAATGAAAAGGAAAGAAATAAATAAAGGAAAAATATCTGAAAAAAAAAGAATGAAAGAAAGAAAGAAATGATATCTGAAAGAAAAGAAAAAATAAGAAAGAAAAGTATATGAAAAGAAAAGAATGAAAGAAAAAAGAATGAAAGAAAAGATATCTGAAAGAAACGAAAAAAATAAGAAAAATATATGAAAAAATAAAAATGAAAGAAAGAAAGAAATGATATCTCAAAGAAAAGAAAGAAATAAGAAAGAAAAATATATGAAAAATAAGAATGAAAAAAAAGAAATGATACATGAAAGAAAAGAAAGAAATAAGAAAAAAAAATATAAGAAAAAATAAGAATGAAAGAAAGAAAAAATGATATCTGAAAGAAAAGAAAGAAATAAAAAGGAAAAAATATCTGACAAAAAGAATGAAAGAAAGAAAGAATGAAATGATATCTGAAAGAAAAAAAGAAATAACAAAGAAAAATATTTGAAAAATAAGAATGAAAGAAAGAAAAAAGAAATAGAAAAAGAAAAATATCTGAAAAAAAGATGAAAGAAGAAAAACAAGAAATGATATCTGAAAGAAAAAACGAGAGAAGAAAAATATATTAATAAAACAAGAATGAAAGAAAGAAAGAATGAAAGAATTGATATCTGAAAGAAAAAATAAGAAAATATATGAAAAAATAAAAATGAAAAAAGAAAGAAATGATAACTGAACGAAAAGAAAGAAATAAGAAAGAAAAACATGAAAAATAAGAATGAAAAAGTAAAAAATGATGTCTGAAAGAAGAGAAAGAAATAAGAAAAATATCTTAAGAAAAATAAGAGTGAAAGAAGGAATGAAGGAAAGAAAGGAAAAAAGAAATGACATTAAGAGAAAAAGAAAGAGAAATGAAAGAAAGTATATTCGAAGAAAAAGGAATAAAAGAAAGAAGGAAAACAAAGAAAGAAAAGATATTGGGAGGAAAAGAAAGAAAAACGTTTATGCGAATAAAAAAATGAAAGAAAGAAAAAAGAAAGAAAGAAAGAAATGATATCTGAAAGAAAAGAATGGAAGAAAGAAAGAAAAGGGAAAGGAAGAAAAATATCCGAAGAAAAAGTTAGAATGAAAAAAACAAAAAAGAAACGAAAAAGAGCACAATTTCTCGATGTTGTCTCTGCATAATTCAGGGACAGATGTAAGCAATTGTCACAATAATGACATCATCAGGCAACCGTAGCAGGGAATCAATAGACGTTTGGCGATTGTTTTGGCAGAATTGTTGCTTCCAGAAAAATAGTGAATTTTGGTCAAACAAAATTTGGTTACTATTCGACACAAATGGCGGCAGATTAATTTTCTCTTCTTTGTTTCTCATAGACAGGTAGAAAAATTCGTATGACTATGAATTAATAGATGAAGAAAAAAGTGTAGAAATGTTAGTGGAATAACGGCATAAGGAAAAAGAAGGAGAAAAGAAGAAAGCCTAAATAAAAAAGAAGAAGAAAAGCGTAATGTTGAGAAGAAGGTGAAGAAGAAAGGCGAAAGAAAAAGAGGAATGAAGAAAAAAGTCACAAGGAAGAAGAAGACGAAAAGAAAGGTGTAAAGAAGAAAAAGAAAAAACTAAAATAAAAATGAATGAATAGATGAAAAAATATATTGAAATGTTAAAAGAAATGCGTGAAGAATAAGAAGAAAGGCGTAAGAAAGAAGAAAAAAGGAGAAAAAGAAAAAGAAAAAGGAGAACAAGACGAAGAAAGGCGTAAGGAAGAAGACGACGAAAAAAGGTTTAAAGAAGATAAAAAATATATAGAAATGTTAGAAGAAAGGCGTGAAGAAGAAGAAGAAGAAGAAGAAGAAGAAGAAAGACATAAGAAAGAAAGAAGAAGAAAGGCGTAGAGTAGAAGAAGACAAAGAAGAAAGGCATAAAGAAGAAGAAGAAAGGCGTAAGGAAAGAGAAGAAAAAGAAGAAAAAGAAGAAGAAAGACATAAGAAAGAAGAAGAAAGGCGTAAAGTAGAAGAAGAAAAAGAAGAAGAAAAAGGAGAAGAGAGGCGTAAAGAAGAAGAAGATGACAAAGAAGAAAGGCGTAAAGAAAAAGAAGACAAGAAGAAAACAAAGAAGAAGTAAAAGAAGACGTAAAAAAGAAGAAGAAGAAGACAAAGAAGAAAGGCATAAAGAAGAAGAAAAGAAGAAGAAGAAGAAAAGCGTAAGAAAAAAGAAAAAGAAGACAAAGAAGAAAGGCGTAAATAAGAAGAAGAAGAAAGGCGTAAGGAGGAGGAAGAAGAAGACAAAGAAGAAAGGCGTAAAGAAGAAGAAAAAGAAAGAAAGAATAAGAAGAAAGGCGTAAGAAGGAGGAAAAAAGACAAAGAAGAAAGGCATAAAGAAGAAGAAAAGAAAGAAAGAAGAAGAAGGCGTAAGGAGGAGGAAGAAGACACAGAAGAAAGGCGTAATGAAGAAAAGAAAGAAAGAAGAAGAAGAAAGGCGTAAGGAAAAAGAAGAAGAAGAAGAAGACAAAGAAGAAAGGCGTAATGAAGAAAAGAAAGAAAGAAAGAAGAAGAAAGGCGTAAGGAAAAGGAAGAAGAAGAAGACAAAGAAGAAAGCCGTAAAGAAGAAGAAAAAAGAAGAAGAAGAAAGGCGTAAGGAAAAGGAGGAGGAAGAAGAAGAAGACAAAGAAGAAAACCGTAAAGAAGAAGAAAAGAAGAAGAAGAAGAAGAAAGGCGTAAGGAAAAGGAAGAAGAAGAAGACAAAGAAGAAAGCCGTAAAGAAGAAGAAAAAAGAAGAAGAAGAAGAAGACAAAGAAGAAAGCCGTAAAGAAGAAGAAAAAAGAAGAAGAAGAAGAAGAAGAAAGGCGTAAGGAAGAATAAAAATAATGAATTAATGAAGAGAAAACATGAAGAAATGTTAAAAGAAGGGTGTAAAGAAGAAGACAATGAATAAAAGTACAATGAAAAGGGGAAAAGAAGAATGAGAAGAAAAGAAGACGTGGAAGAAAAAGAAATAATAAATGAATGAATGAATGAATGAATAGATGAAAAAAGTAGGTAGAAAGTATAATACAAGAAAAGCGAGAAGCAGAAGAAAAATAAAAAAAAGAAAAAGAGAAAGAAAAAAGAAGAAAAAGAGAAAAAAGAAGAAAAAGAGAAAAAAGAAGAAGGAAAAGAGTGAATGAAGAAAAGTATCATGAAATAATAAGAGAAGAATGTGAAGAAGGAAAATAAAAAACAAGAAAGATCGATAAAAATATGGCGAACAAAAAAGGAGTTGTAAAAATAATCGCAGAAAGAAGTCTGAAAACAGAAAATAAGTTTAAGCGAATAAATAGCAATTAAAAGGCAGAAAGAAAGAAAGAAAAAAAAAACAACAGTGACTGAATAAAAACAGGAAAAAAAGCTACCTACAAAATATCCATAAAATCTATTACTCAAAAGCTGGTTGTGAAAAGAAAAATGTTTGTTTCCTTCCTCTGCTAATAAATCTAACTAAATCACGTTGCCGCATATTGTGCAGACGACAGCAAGATCCATTTATAAGAGGAGATAACGCTCTAATCTCCCTAATTCTATTAATGCTATATATATATATATATATATATATATATATATATATGTATGTGTGTGTGTGTGTGTGTGTGTGTGTGTGTGTGTGTGTGTGCATTTTCTCATAAAAAGCACCTATTTCATTTGTCCTACCTGTTCTTCTGTTAATGCTAATTGCTGTCTAAAGAATTGCTTCTTGGTTTGCTCAAATAAATCTATCTCAAGGCTAAAATGTAAGATCTCAAATGAACAGCTTTTTTAAAGGCGACAGTAAAAACCGTCTACGCCTAAATCTAAAAATGTCGAATATCTAATGAAAGAAAAGTGATTGAATAACTTTGTCCGATACTTCATACGCAATTGATCAATTAAAAATTAACTAATACTGTTCTGTTTTGAAGTTTGCTTTCATTACTGACGATTATTAATTCCTTTCTACTCATCTTTTAATGTATTTTATATTAAAAAACGAACATTGTTACCAATGCTAATATTATATTCCTTTCAGAAGTGCTTGTATTAAATTTGTGGTGATTCCACTAGAACATCTGCGTGGAGCCCAGATGCGCAAAGACCAGTTTTGATTATTTTCTATCTTGAAATCTGAATATAATATGATTTTATCGATACTCGTATTGAAGTAGATATTCTGTTTTTTTTTATATTAAAAAACGAACATTGTTACCAATGCTAATATTATATTCCTTTCAGAAGTGCTTGTATTAATTTTGTGGTGATGCCGAGCAAGCGAGGGACCGGATGTTTGCCCTCAGATTTCAAGATAGAAAATAATCAAAACTGGTCTTTGCGCATCTGGCTCCACGCAGATGTTCTAGTGGAAAATCAAAAATAAATAAATATCAAATTCCTTTTACTGACCCTTTTCGCAAGCCGACGTGAATTTTGTTTATCGTCCAATGGGAAACCCAGAATTAAATCCGGGTGCGAATTCCCAAATGACTTGTCCGGAGCCCCGAAGACGAAATACAAGAATGACACAGAAAACAATCGATAGTAGAGAAAATACGAGCATAATTAACACATCTCTTGACAAACGTCAAGCAATCGTATTATGGTTGCCTCTCCTTTCTCTCTCATCTTCTTCATTGTTCACTGAGCCACTTGATAACTGACCGGTACCCGAAGGACCGAGCGGAGACCTTAAAGACACTCCTAACAAACGAACTCACACACATTTAACGATCTTTGTACCAACCAAAAGACATTACTTTTATTTGTAAAAACACTTTAATTGATTGATATATATATATATATATATATATATATATATATATATATATATATATATATATATATATATATATATATATATATATTACGGAAATTAACAAAACTTTGTTATAAACAACCGACAATTTGAAATGAATTGTTTGAACATTATTTTTTATCGATACTCGTATTGAAGTAGATATTCTGTTTTTTAATTAAACAGTATTATATATTTATATCTACCGGCCTGATTATTTACGATAAATTGTTATTACGAAAATATGTGCCATTCGGCAAGATTTGAACCTGCGACCCCTATTTACATAGGAGAAGCTACCATTTGATCTGACAACGTCTTAGACCTCTCAACCACGAATAGCCTCCAGTCCAAACGAGGCTTTAAACAAGCCTATATAACACAATTTTCGATTCATCGCAAACAACCATATCTGCTCTGAAATGTATCGTAATGTCAACAAATGTAAACATGTTACGGAAATTAACGAATTTTAACGAAACTTGGTTATAAACAACCGACAATTTGAAATGAATAAAAATAATGTTCAAACAATTAATTTCACACACACACACACACACACACACACACACACACACACACACACACACATATATATATATATATATATATATATACATATATGTATGTATAAATATTGTTTCTATACACAATTTGATTTTCTTGTTTTATACCCCTCTTATAGTGGGCTATCTACTAATAAGGCCAAATTCAGTTAATCTCTTTCAACGCACAAATACACTTCACTATAACGGATAACCCACTATAACTTCACATGTCGAGATCCGTTTGCTTGTGACTTCACGTGTCGAGATCCGTTTGCTTGTGACTTCACGTGTCGAGATCCGTTTGCTTGTGACTTCACGTGTCGAGATCCGTTTGCTTGTGACTTCACGTGTCGAGATCCGTTTGCTTGTGACTTCACGTGTCGAGATCCGTTTGCTTGTGACTTCACGTGTCGAGATCCGTTTGCTTGTGACTTCACATGTCGAGATCCGTTTGCTTGTGACTTCACGTGTCGAGATCCGTTTGCTTGTGACTTCACGTGTCGAGATCCGTTTGCTTGTGACTTCACGTGTCGAAATCCGTTTGCTTGTGACTTCACGTGTCGAGATCCGTTTGCTTGTGACTTCACATGTCGAGATCTGTTTGCTTTCACGTTTACTCGCACTTTTTCTTTTTTGAGTAAATAAAATTTTCGTTTCGATGTTGCTGAAAAAGTGAGGATTTCCTCGTAGAAATGGCTATTCAACTGATTTAAATATCGAAATTTTTGTTTTAATTTTTATATTTGGCTCTGTAAATAGAATATAATATTTGCATCGAGCCCTCCACCTTGATCAATTTTAATATTAATGAAATTAATATTAATTAGGATCGGGTTTTTAGGATTTACCTATCTGATCATCCTTTTGGATTTAATATATATATATATATATATATATATATATATATAATGTTGTTTCTATACACAATTTGATTTTCTTGTTTTATAACCCTCTTATAATGGGCTATCTACTAATAAGGCCAAATTCAATTAATCTGTTTCAACACACAAATACACTTCACTATAATGGATAACCCACTATAAATTCTTAACCACTGAAAATCTCTGTCTTCCTGTGTTCATCGCATTTCTGCATGAAAAAAAAAAACAACACATTATCGATGCATTAACATTACGCATAGAATTGTCATATTCTGTTAAAAGTGTTTTCTTTTATACTATGGCCATTGACAAATACCTTTGACAATACGTGCAATTAACAATTTCGCATATTTTCAATAAGAGTAGATAAGTTCGCTTATTAACCAGTTCACAATCTTCTTAGGTCTTTTGCACAATAGATATTTATCCCTTGTTTCCTGTTTAAGATTGTACTTCCGGTTCCTTCCAAAGTCTATTGAAATATAAGGGAGGAAAAGATATATTAATACCTTTCCCAAGGGTATTTGCATGTAAGTGAATGCAACAAATTCAAAATATAACAGCATTATTCGATGCTTGAACGAATGATACATTGTTTAAATGTATAAAATAGATTTTGTTGAGATAAACTGACTAGTAGGAAACAGGGAGCCATCTTTAATCTTTAATTTAATATAATTCCCTCCACATGTCAGTGGAAAACATGAGACTGAGAAGGTATAATAAATTGTTGAAGGGTTAAATAATTAAAGAAAGAAATATACACACACACACACACACACACACATGATACCGGTGGGGAGGGGAGCAGAGGTATATATATATATATATATATATATATATATATATATATATATATATATATATACCTGTAAACTTTCCGCCTGAACTCTGAAATTTTATTAACTACCGTGTTTTACAGGACGATTCGTGATGGAAGACGCACACTAATATTGGAAAGAAATTTCTAAGAAAAAAAGTCATTCTTATGCATCAACACATTCAGCCATGTGTCCTTCCTGGCACCACGTATTGCTTGCATTAATCACTCTTCCGATTTTCTTTGTATGGCAATGGCGTACTAGTTGGTGGTTAGTAAAAATATACTATACATTTTTCATTGTCCAAGGGTGGTTTTATTTTCATAAAAATGAATTTAAAAAAATTAAAAATATGATAAATTTAAATTTTATTCTTCCTCAAATCCCCAAAACTAGTTACTGCTACATAAAAACGCCAGACTATCACCTGTGGAGTCATCACTACAGTCAGTCATGTACAATAAATGATCCTCACTACCATCCATGTCATGATGGTAACCATGGTGCTGATACATTCGTCTTGGAAGAATTTAATTGAACATATAATATTATAATACGTATAATGTATTTTCTGGCTTAAAAGACGCTACGGATTGGAAAATGCACTATAATATTGGAAGGAAATTTCTAAGAAAAAAAAAATGAATTCCCATACAACCCCTTCACCATATTTTCCTCACATACTGGAACCACGTATTTTTTATATTAATTAATCGTTCGATTTTGTTTGTATGGCAATGGCGTACTGGTTGGTGGTTAGTAAAAATATACTATACATCTTTCATTGTCTAAGGGTGATTTTATTTTCATAAAAATGAATTAAAAATTAAAAAAAAAATTATTCTTTCTCAAATCCCCTAAACTCGTCACTGCTGGATTCATGTAAAAACTCTAAAATATCATCTGCAGAGTCATCACTATTGTCAGTCATGTGCAATAAATGATCCTCAATCCCATCCACGTCATTGTGGTAACCATGGTGCTAACTGATACATTCGTCTTGGAAGACGTTTACGTATTTTTCAGGGTATTTACAATTTTTTTTAATTTTCTCAATTTAATTCATTTTTTCAATTTAATTTATTTTTCTCAATTTAATTTTTTTTCAGTTTAATTTTTTCAATCTAATTTATTTTTCTCATTTTAATTTATTAAATTAATTTATTTAATTTATTTTTCTCAATTTAATTTATTGTATTTGAAACAATTCGAAAGCAAATTAATCTCTCATCCAATTATATTTATATGGCAATGTCCTACTAGTTAGTAGTTAGTAAATATACTATACATTTTTCATTGTCCAAGGGCAGTTTTATTTTCATAAAAATAAGTTAAAAATTTAAAAAATATGCATGTAAAAATATAAAATCCTCAAAATTCGTCATTGTTGGATTCATGTAAAAGCTCTTAACTATCATCTGCAGAGTCATCACTACAGTCAGTCATGTATGATAAATGATCCTCACTACCATCCATGTCATGGTGGTAACCATTGTGGTAACTGATACATTCGGCTTGGAAGACGCTTATGTATTTCTCAGGGTATTTTTTAAGAAAATATTCGTCTTGTAAGCCGGAAAAAGTTCGTCTTGTAAGCCGGAAAAAGTTCGTCTTGTAAGCCGGAAAAAGTTCGTCTTGTAAGCCGGAAAATGTTCGTCTTGTAAGCTGGGAAAAGTTCGTCTTGTAAGCCGGAAAATGTTCGTCTTGTAAGCCGGAAAATGTTCGTCTTGTAAGCCGGAAAATGTTCGTCTTGTAAGCCGGAAAAAGTTCGTCTTGTAAGCCGGAAAAAGTTCGTCTTGTAAGCCGGAAAATGTTCGTCTTGTAAGCCGGAAAATAATGTCCTTTAAAAAAACTATTTTTCTTCTCAATAGGAGTAGATAGTTTCGTCTATCGTCCGGTTTTCCCATCACCCTGATCTTTTGAACAAGAATAAAGGTTTATCCCTTGTTTCCTGGTTTAGATTGTATTTCCAGTTCTTTCTAAAGTCTACTGCAACTCTGTGCTTGTAAAATCTCCGTTTGAACTCTAACATTTTAGTTATTAATTATTTTCTTCTCGTAGATATTTTCTCTTGAATGTGCGTTTGTGATGTCATGGATATCGACTCGGAATGAGAAATCAGAGAGCCGAGTTTGAATTCCAGTTAAATTCGTTGCATTCACTTACGCGCAAATACCTTTGGGAAAATGTGTTATTCCTTCTCTTCTCCCTCCAGCTATGGGTTCAGTAGCAGGGCAGATTGGGTTCTATAGACTTGGTTGGCAAACAGTCTACCGCAAAAAGTAATTGCAACCTATGATGGGAAAATCTTCTGCCTAGTCAGTCATGGATCGAAATCGAATATTACGTATGGCACTTAATTGAAAGAGTCAACAATGATTTCGGTGAGGAAGCTATGACGAGACATGATCGTTCAAGCGTGTATCAGGTATAGTGCTGAACTGACTGACTGGGATAGTTTCGCCTATCGTCCGGTTCTCACTCTGCCTCTGCATTTTGAAGAGTATCAATTCAGTATTTACATTATTCGGACTATTGTCCTCATCTTTGTTGCTATTTGTACGTTCCAGCCTTCTTCAGGTGCTAAGAACCGAACCCTTTATTACAATCACTCGGGTATATCATTTCTATTCTTTACGTAGTAATAATGCCACGATTGGAAGTAATGAGTTATCTCCCTCTAACTCTGCAAGTTACTTGTTCACCTCTGCCATAGCCTGGTATTGAACTTTGGGTCAAGTCATAGGAACTAACCAACGTCTATATCCACTGCGCCAAGTACATTTAAGGACACCACAGTGTTTGCAATAAAGGGTTCAGTTCGAAATTCCTAGCACCTGACGAAGGCTGGAGCGTCCGAAACGTCGTACAAATGGAAACAAAGATAAGGACAATAGTCCGAATAATGTAAATACTGTAAATACTACCTCATCTCAGAAATGTAGACAAATACTGAATAGCAGTTCATTTTTAGTTTCCTGTTTAGGATTGTTTTCCAATTATTTTTAAAGCCTGTTTGTTCTCTTTCATCACCAGTAGCCCCTAGTATCTTAGTGGCATTTGCTTGAGGTGTTTTAATTTAAAAATAATCATAAAAAATTAATTAACAATGCATTTTGATTACATAGGCTACAGCCCTATTCTGTTAAAGTTTGAATTCATTTCTGACAGCTTTTTCTAATTTTCAGTGTAATCTCAATTCTACAATAAAATCTCAATTCTGCAATAAAATCTCAATTCTACAATAAAATCTCAATTCTACAATAAAATCTCAATTCTGCAATAAAATCTCAATTCTACAATAAAATCTCAATTCTACAATAAAATCTCAATTCTGCAATAAAATCTCAATTCTACAATAAAATCTCAATTCTGCAATAAAATCTCAATTCTGCAATAAAATCTCAATTCTACAATAAAATCTCAATTCTACAATAAAATCTCAATTCTGCAATAAAATCTCAATTCTACAATAAAATCTCAATTCTGCAATAAAATCTCAATTCTACAATAAAATCTCAATTCTACAATAAAATCTCAATTCTGCAATAAAATCTCAATTCTACAATAAAATCTCAATTCTGCAATAAAATCTCAATTCTACAATAAAATCTCAATTCTACAATAAAATCTCAATTCTGCAATAAAATCTCAATTCTACAATAAAATCTCAATTCTACAATAAAATCTCAATTCTGCAATAAAATCTCAATTCTACAATAAAATCTCAATTCTGCAATAAAATCTCAATTCTACAATAAAATCTCAATTCTACAATAAAATCTCAATTCTACAATAAAATCTCAATTCTGCAATAAAATCTCAATTCTACAATAAAATCTCAATTCTACAATAAAATCTCAATTCTGCAATAAAATCTCAATTCTACAATAAAATCTCAATTCTACAATAAAATCTCAATTCTGCAATAAAATCTCAATTCTACAATAAAATCTCAATTCTGCAATAAAATCTCAATTCTACAATAAAATCTCAATTCTACAATAAAATCTCAATACTACAATAAAATTATTAGTAAAGCAATTACATTATACTAGATACCTACACTAATTTGCTGCAAAAAAAAGCATAGTATGAATAAAAGAAACCCTCAAACTTAATAAAAACAAGTTTTTCCATCAAAAATATTTTATGTTATTATTAAGAGGAAAGATCAAAATATTTTTTATTTAAAAAAAATTAATTCTTTCTAACACGTTCAAAATTTTGGTAGAAAAATCTTGTTTTTTTTTTCGTCACCGGGTGGCGAAACTTTTACCAGAGTTTACTATGGATAATGTAATATTTTAAAACTCAGATTTTTTTCCGATGAAAAACACATTAAAATGAAAATGTTTAAAAATCAAATAATTATCGGATTTATAATGAAACTATCAGAATTTATTAACAAATAAATTAAATTATTTTTGAAATTATTATTTTTAGAAAAGGTTGGTAAAATATATATTTTTAGATCTGTTATCCCCCGCCTCCATGTAATTTCATGAAATTTCAAGAAATTAAATTTTGCATGATATTACATGTGTGACATTAAGAGCTCACGTGTTTTACGGTTTCTTCCTCTTGCTGGAAAAGAATTGGGACAATTATATCAAATTTGGTCAACTTTAATTAGCTTTTCATCACATCTGGCCGTCATTACTTAAAAGGTCAGAAAGCTATTATCTCCGTGATTAAGAAATATTTTTTATTCTAAATTTCATTCTCTAAACAAGTAGTTCTTGTGTAAATCAGATTAATTTAACTTTAATTTGCTAACTTTCCAAAAATAAAGTGTCATTGATGTATATTTTATTTTTGCAAGATTTTTAAAACCGGAAATTAACTTTTGCTTACGACCTTGTCAAGCAGTCAAAACGGACGAAAAAATGATGAATTTTGAAAACACTAAAAAAGCTGAGATTCTAATCAACATATATTTCTACTTGAAATATACCAGAATATTTTTCTTACTGGAAATGGTAAATTTAATAATTTACGTTCAATTAAAAATAAATGAAAGATTCAAGAATACTGTTTTATTTTTTTAAAATATCACTTTAAATCTTAGGTATCAAAAATGAGTGGATGTACCTACATTATATGGATTATAATTCTATTCTGTTCATAAGAATTGCCTCAGTTCTGTGAATAAGGCTTGCTTCAGTTCTGTGAATAAGGCTTTCCTTAATTCTGTTAATAAGGATTTTCTCTAATCTATTAATAAGGCTTGCCTCAGTTTTGTTACTAAAACTCGCCTTAATTCTGTAAATTAGGTTTGTCTTAATTCTGTTAGCAAAACTTGCTTCAATTCTGTTAACAAGGCTTTCCTTAATTCTGTTAATAAGGATTGTTTCAGTTCTGTTAAAATAGCCCGCCTTAATTCTGTTAAAACCCCTTTCTAACGGTATTTGCTCGTCAGTGAATGCAACTAGGAATTCGAACTCAGCTCCCTGATTTCACGTTCCGATCCGATAGCCATTGCACCACAACGCACACCTAACTGCATGTTTATTAAAGCATAATGGTGGTTAATATTTGCGTATTGACTCAGGCATGAACACGTTCACTTAAATTCAATATTAAGTAATCGCGCGAGAGTCGGTATCTGTTTAAATTAGCCACTGAAGCCCGTTTATGCTGATATGTCCTCGTCCTCTTAAAATCTAGCGTATCACGCACAAAACTAGTATCTGCCGCCTGTCTTTGTACAAGCTTGACACAAATATCACGAACTCTTATTATTTGTCGCTTATTTTAATTTTTTTTTTTTTCTGGTGCGAACGAAATTAATTCTACCCAACATGAGCCGCCGGTTCATAACAGTATGTTATTTGCATTGATACGTTTGTCGTCTTTTATACATGTTAGTAGCACCGTGTCTTCGTAACATTCACTTGCATTTGGAAAAAAAAACTCACGCATCTAGATTAGAGATTGGAATACCGGGGGCCATAATGTTCTATGGGTGCACATTAAATTGAAACTGAAAAATAAGAAAAATTAATAATGTCAGAATTCAAGAGATAAAAAAATCAGATATGATAAAGAAGAATTGGGATTAAATTTCCATTTTTCTTTGTTTTACAAATAATAAAAGCAAAATGAACATGTCTGTCGGGCCTGCATAACCATGATTAATTTTTACATTTTAACCTTCTTCTTCTTCTTCTTCTTCTTCTTCTTCTTCTTCTTCTATGTACCGTCCATATCCCATTTTACCCACCACCACCATCGTCGGAATGAGCAACAGCAGTTGAACTTCGAATTCCAGACTGGCTTTTTACATTTACTTACTTGCGAAGGGAATGAATTCATATCACCCCCACCCCCACCCCCACAGCTCTGGGTTAAATCGTAGAACTTTTAATATTTGTCTATATTTCTGAAATAAGGTAGTATGTACACTATTTACATTATTCGGACTATTGTCCTCATCTTCGTTGCCATTTCTACGACGTTTCGGTCGTTGTACGCTCCGGCCTTCTTTAGGTACTAAGAATTTAGAATCGAACCATTTATTACAATCACTGGGGTATATCATTCTCATTCCGTGCGTAAAGCCTATTTTGGTAGTCATGAGTTAACGCTCTCTAACCCTCTAAGTTAGTTATTCACCACTACTGTAGCCTGGTGACTTGACCCAAAGAGTCGTGAGTTCAATACCAGGCTACAGCAGTGGTAAGTAATTAACAGAGGGTTAGAGGGAGATAACTCAGTACTACCAAAAGAGGCTTTACGCAAGGAATGAGAATGATATACCCCAGTGATTATAATAAAGGGTTCAGTCCGAAATTCCTAGCACCTGAAGAAGGCCGGAGCGTACAACGGCCGAAACATCGTACAACTGGCAACAAATATAAGAATGATAGTTCGAATAATGTAAATAATGTAGAACCTTTAAGTGGAAAAATTTCCTTAATGTTCACCGGAAAAAAAAAAAATTCTTATGACAATCTGAAATTTACTTCGAATTTAAATAACCCTAAAAGGGTTGATAAACCGTGAAAATACAAATCAATCAATTTTATTCAAACGAGCTGATCCGATATGTGTCCCGTTGTCTCCCATTGTCTGTTTTGCTTTTGATGTGCCCTGTAAGTGTCAAATTCTCTAAGCCTTTCTTCCTCATTACGCGCACAAGAAAGCTCATCTGTTCCTGTCTGATTCTTAGTATAAATGTTCGCTCTGCTTTAATTTAGGGTCTTTGCCAGAATTCTTAGAAATTCTTGCTTTGTATGTGAAGTCCAAAATACGACAAATACATTCTCTGTGTAGGAATAAGACTTCCCTAAAAATACTTGAAAAAACGAGTTAAACTAGACCTACAGTGAGGTAAAACAAGTTATTGGACAGTAAAAAAATGGATTTAGAATCATATATTGAAAGAAAAGCTTTGTCTAAAGCTCACAATATATTCGTAAAACAATTATAAATGCAAATAAACAGCAAAAATAAATTATTTGGCACGTATATATATTTTATACTAGCAACATAGCCCGGCGTTGCTCGGGTGTAATGAAACCATTAAAACTAAACCATGGTCCTGGAGCTCAGACTCGCTGGACATTGGCACAAAAGACTGAAAAGCAATAATTGTTTCCAGTTAAAGCGAAACCGCAAACTGAAAGAAAAATGAATGGATGTAAATCAAATTTTGATTTCCTGGTATCGATATCAAATAAGTTTTTTTCGTCGTAAACTGAATTTTGAAGGCTAAATAAGTCCTCTGAGTAAATGGTATCATGGCTGAGACTAAGAACTACAAATACACCTACTTAGAGCCAAACCCGAAACAAAAACTAAAATAAAAGGGCTGAAAAAAATACAGACATACAGGCAGATAAACAGACACACACACACAAACATCTTGCCTTTTACATATATATATATCTATATATTATCGATTTTCTGCACTATTGTAAGTACTGCAATCTTGAAACTTCTGAATATCGTTTCTTATGTCTTTGTCTATGAGCGTATAAAATTGGATTAAAATCGGACCACTCCTTCTATAATCCGGATTTTTCGATTATCGGGGGTACATCGACACAAAACCTATCTAAGAACACTCGCAGACGCTTATAGTACAACTGTGTAAATTTTCAAGAAAATCGGTTCAGCCGTTTCGGAGTCTATAGGCAGCGGACACACACACAGACACACATACATACACACAGACAGTTCCATTTATAAATAAGTTTAGATTTATTGCATAAACATTTTAATAAAGCATTTCTCATACTCATTCTCACAGATTTCATAAATTTAGGTCACTGTTCTTTTTTTCATTTGCTTCCGCAATATTTCTCGCCAATCTTAATATTCATAAATTTTTAATGAAATGTAAGATGCAACAATGATTGGGCTTTAACATGTACTTCTAGGCTTTGAAGACATTAGATTCTCACTGTTCTTCCACCTTCAGCACAGCCATAATTACAAAAGCCAAACAAACGGTAATAAACACAAAGATATTGAACAATCAAGAGGAAAATTATGCAGGTAGTAATCGATGATAATATTGCTTTCCCCTTAGGCATTTTCGATTGCAACTCAAAATATTGTTTCTCATGATGCACTTGCAATGATCGCCTGTTTTCTTTATATTTTAATTACTGAGAGCTAAGAACAGGCCTTGCACCATCATATTTTTTCATTTCTTTCTTTTCTATCTTATTTCGACATTTTATTCACCGAAATCTTTCTTTAAACCTTTTATTTAACCAATTTTTTTTTATTTCTAATTCATATTTATTTATTTATTTCAAAATGTTATTCACTTAATTCCTTCATTCATTCATTCTTTCTTTCTTTCAACATTTTATACACTTACTTCATTCAACCTTTCTTTCAACATTTTATTCCCAAAAATCTTTCTTTAATTTTTTAATTTATCCAATTTTTTCTTTCTATATTTCTATTTACTTAATTATTTCTTTTTGTTTTCAACATTTTAATTCATTCATTCATTCATCCATTCATTCTTTCTTTCTTTCTTTCTTTCTTTCTTTCTTTCTTTCTTTCTTTCAGAATTTTATTCCTAAAAATTTCTTTCTTTAAATTTTTTGGAATAAAATGTTGGAAGAAAAGAAATTTTCTTTAAAGTTTTTTATTTATACAATTCTTTCTTTTAAAGCCATATTTCCACATGTTTTCCAAAATGTTATTTATTTAATTAATTAATTCTTTCTTTCTTTCTTTCTTTCTTTCTTTCTTTCTTTCTTTCTTTCAGAATTTTATTCCTAAAAATTTATCTTTAAATTTTTTGGAATAAAATGTTGGAAGAAAAGAAATTATACAATTCTTTCTTTTAAAGCCATATTTCCACATGTTTTCCAAAATTTTATTTCTTTAATTATTTAATTCTTTCTTTCTTTCTTTTTTTCTTTCTTTCTTTCTTTCAGAATTTTATTCCTAAAAATTTCTTTCTTTTAATTTTTTGGAATAAAATGTTGGAAGAAAAGAAATTTTCTTTAAAGTTTTTTATTTATACAATTCTTTCTTTTAAAGCCATATTTCCACATGTTTTCCAAAATTTTATTTCTTTAATTATTTAATTCTTTCTTTCTTTCTTTCTTTTTTTCTTTCTTTCTTTCAGAATTTTATTCCTAAAAATTTCTTTCTTTTAATTTTTTGGAATAAAATGTTGGAAGAAAAGAAATTTTCTTTAAAGTTTTTTATTTATACAATTCTTTCTTTTAAAGCCATATTTCCACATGTTTTCCAAAATCTTATTTATTTAATTAATTCTTTCTTTCTTTCTTTCTTTCTTTCTTTTTTCTTTCTTTCTTTCTTTCAGAATTTTATTCCTAAAAATTTCTTTCTTTAAATTTTTTGGAATAAAATGTTGGAAGAAAAGAAATTTTCTTAAAGTTTTTTTATTTATACAATTCTTTCTTTTAAAGCCATATTTCCACATGTTTTCCAAAATGTTATTTATTTAATTAATTAATTTCTTTCTTTCTTTCTTTCTTTCTTTCTTTCTTTCTTTCTTTCTTTTTTTCTTTCTTTCAATATTTTATTCCCAAAAATCTGTATTTCTTTAAATGATTTGAGATAAAATGTTGAAAAGAAATTTTCTTTAAAATTTTTTTACTTATCCAATTCTTTCTTTCAAAGACATACTTCCACATGTTTTTCAAAATCTTATTTGCTTAATTCATTCTTTATTTCATTCTTTCAACTTCTTTATACACTGAATTCATTCTGTCTTCATTTTATTCAACATTTTATTCCCCGAAATATTTCTTTCCTTTAATTTACTATTTGCCCAAATTTTTCCTTCAAAATCTTATTCCTTCAATTGTTTCTTTCTTTCTTTTAACAATTTATTCACAAAAATCTTAATTTTTTTAAATATCCAATTTTAAAATTCTATTCACTTAATTCATTCTTTCCTTCAGTTTTATTCCTAAATTCATTTTTCTTTCCTTCTTTCCTTTTTATTTTTTTCTAAATTTTTTTTTTTCAAATTTTTATTTCGCTAAATTTTTCTTTGTTTCATTTTTGTTTTTATTCTTTCTAAGTTTCTTTAACATTTTTATTTACCCAGTTTTTCTTTCACGGTCTTATTTTCACATTTTCTTTCTTTCATTTAAATTTATATTCTTTTTTTTTTTTTTTGCTTTCTTTCAATTTTGTAATTCCCCAATTCTTCCCTTCTTTTTTTTCCTTCTTTCAAATTTTTAATTCCTTAATTTTAATTTCCTCGGTTCTTTATTGCTTTTTTGCCTTTAAATAGTTGCCGTTGTGGTACAGTGGATATCGGCTCGGAACGTGAAACCGGGGAGCCGAGTTCGAATTCCAGTTGAATCCATTGTATTCACTTACGCGCAAATACCCTTGGGAAAGGTATTAACCCGTCTCTTCTTTCCAGTTATGGGTTAAATAGCAGGGCAGATTGGGTTCTATAGCCTTGGTCGGCAACCAGTCTATCGCAGAAGGCAATGGCAACCAACTGCGGGATAATCTTCTGCCCAGTCAGTCATGTCTCTTTCGAGACATGATCGCCCAAGCGTGCATCACGTATGGCACTTAACTGACTATACTTTTTTGCTAAAAAACAGCATAGTATGATGAAAAAAATGTCTCAGAGTTAATGAAAACAAAGTTTTATCGTCAAAATGTTTATGTTATTATTAAGAGAAAAGATCAAATTATTTCTAATTATTTTTTAATACTTTTAATCCTTGATAACACGTTCGAAATTTTGGTTAAAATTTTATTTTTCTCCGTCAACAGTCGCGTTAATATTTATAATTAGTGCTTTGGTGCAATTTTTCCGGGGAAAAACGCATTAATTTTGAAATTCTTGCAAAAATCAAATAATTGTCAAATTTTAATGAAACTTTCAGGACTTATTCACAAATGAATGAAATTATTATTTAAACTTTTTCAGGAAATCTCGATAAAAATGTTTTTAATATGTTGACCTCCATTTACTGTATTTCGTGACTTTCGAGGAAATTAAATTTTCATCCACAATTTTATTTTATTAGTTAACTGCAGGACTCTTTAGAGGAAGTAAATCAACTGCATAACCATTTAGAGAAAGTAAATCAACTGCAAGACACTTTAGAGAAAGAAAATCAACTGCAAGACACTTTAGAGAAAGAAAATCAACTGCAAGACTCTTTAGAGAAAGAAAATCAACTGCAAGACTCTTTAGAGTAAGTAAATCAACTGCCGGATTCTTTAGAGAAAGAAAATCAACTGCAAGACACTTTAGAGAAAGTAAATCAACTGCAAGACACTTTAGAGAAAGAAAATCAACTGCAAGAATCTTTAGAGAAAGTAAATCAACTGCCGGATTCTTTAGAGAAAGAAAATCAACTGCAAGACACTTTAGAGAAAGTAAATCAACTGCAAGACACTTTAGAGAAAGAAAATCAACTGCAAGACTCTTTAGAGAAAGTAAATCAACTGCCGGATTCTTTAGAGAAAGAAAATCAACCGCAAGACTCTTTAGAGAAAGTAAATCAACTTCAAGACACTTTAGAGAAAGAAAATCAACTGCAAGACTCTTTAGAGAAAGTAAATCAACTGCAGCAATCTTTAGAGAAAGTAAATCAACTGCAAGACACTTTAGAGAAAGAAAATCAACTGCAAGACTCTTTAGAGAAAGTAAATCAACTGCCGGATTCTTTAGAGAAAGAAAATCAACTGCAAGACTCTTTAGAGAAAGTAAATCAACTACAGGATTCGTTAGAGAAAGTAAATCAACTGCCGAACTCTTTAGAGAAAGTAAATCAACTGCCGGATTCTTTAGAGAAAGAAAATCAACTGCAAGACTCTTTAGAGAATGTAAATCAACTGCCGGATTCGTTAGAGAAAGCAAATCAACTGTCGAACTCTTTACAGAAAGTAAATCAACTGCAACCATTTTTAGAAAAAGTAAATCAACTGCAAGACTCTTTAGAGAAAGTAAATCAACTGCAGGACTCTTTAGAGAAAGTAAATCAACTGCAGCAATCTTTTGAGAAAGTAAATCAACTGCAGGACTCTTTATAGAAATTAAATCAACTGCAGGACTCTTTAGAGAAAGTAAATCAACTGCAGGACTCTTTAGAGAAAGTAAATCAACTGCAGGACTCTTTAGAGAAAGTAAATCAACTGCAAGACTCTTTAGAGAAAGTAAATCAACTGCAAGACTCTTTAGAGTAAGTAAATCAACTGCAGGATTCTTTAGAGAAAGTAAATCAACTGCCCGATTTGTTAGAGAATGTAAATCAACTGCAGGATTCTTTAGAGAAAGTAAATCAACTGCAAGACTCTTTAGAGAAAGTAAATCAACCGCAAGACTCTTTAGAGTAAGTAAATCAACTGCAGGATTCTTTAGAGAAAGTAAATCAACTGCCCGATTTGTTAGAGAATGTAAATCAACTGCAGGATTCTTTAGAGAAAGTAAATCAACTGCAGGACTCTTTAGAGAAAGTAAATCAACTGCCCGATTTGTTAGAGAAAGTAAATCAACTGCCCGATTTGTTAGAGAAAGTAAATCAACTGCAGGACTCTTTAGAGAAAGTAAATCAACTGCAAGACTCTTTAGAGAAAGTAAATCAACTGCAAGACTCTTTAGAGAAAGTAAATCAACTGCAAGACTCTTTAGAGAAAGTAAATCAACTGCAAGACTCTTTAGAGTAAGTAAATCAACTGCCCGATTTGTTAGAGAATGTAAATCAACTGCAGGACTCTTTAGAGAAAGTAAATCAACTGCAGGACTCTTTAGAGAAAGTAAATCAACTGCAAGACTCTTTAGAGTAAGTAAATCAACTGCAGGATTCTTTAGAGAAAGTAAATCAACTGCAAGACTCTTTAGAGTAAGTAAATCAACTGCAGGATTCTTTAGAGAAAGTAAATCAACTGCCCGATTTGTTAGAGAAAGTAAATCAACTGCCCGATTTGTTAGAGAAAGTAAATCAACTGCCCGATTTGTTAGAGAAAATAAATCAACTGCAGGACTCTTTAGAGAAAGTAAATCAACTGCAGGACTCTTTAGAGAAAGTAAATCAACTGCAGGACTCTTTAGAGAAAGTACATCATCAACTATTTTTTTCAAATTGGTACTCATTTTCCGAAACTATCTTCCGAATTGAAAAATTAAAATTGCAATAAAACTAACATTTAATTAGAAAATTTTTTTTTAATGTTTTTCTCCATAAAACAAGGGCACTATTGTCTTAAGAAATAAATTTTCGATAAATAGGGAATTTTTACAAAAATTGTTTCCATTTTTTAAATTTTAACTATAATAATTTATTATAATAATTGAAAAATATTTTAAAATTGTACATTCGTTCAATTTCGTTAGGTGATATTGTTATTAAGTGAAAACAATATTTGCTGATTAAAAATTGTAAACATTAATACAAATCTTTTTCACCAAGATTTTTTAAATAATTATTTTTCTATATATACAAAATATTATGTAACGTGCCCATTTTTAAAGTATGGTCGATTATACACAAAATTACTAAAAAGATTAGAGCGATGATTATAGTAAATTTAAAGTCAACATTCTTAAAATTAGATTCTGCTTCAACTTCATGTACCGCGTCCCATCAGGACGTAGGCGATCATGGACTTCTGCTTGTCTCTGTCTCTAGTCCTTAATATCTTTCCTCTTAGTATCTCTCCCTTACCCGCTCTGCCATCTATTTGCTCTAGCCTATCAAACATATCTCGCGCTATTTTCCCCTGTCTCCTCCTATCCATCTTGTGAGTATTAGATTCTGCAGGCCCTCTTTCCTCATTACGTGTTCCATGAACCTCAGATGTTTCTTCCTGGTGCTAACTATGAGTTCTCTTCTCAATTGCATCCTCACCAAAAGCTCGTCGTTGCTCACAAGCTCAAAACATATTATCCTCTACATCCTTCTGCGGCCTACGGCCATATCACGTTGGATACACCGGTTTTCGCTCGAACACCGAAGTTAAGCAATGTTGAGCCTGGTCAGTACTTAGATGGGTGACCGCTTGGGAATAATAGGTGCTGTAAGCGTATAGTGACGGATGTGCGTTGTGGCGCAGTGGATATCGGCTCGGAAAGAGAAATCGGTGACCCGAGTTCGAATTCCAGTTGAATACCCTGCATTCACTTAAGCACTGGTACTCTTGGGAAAGGTATTAATCCGTCCCTTCCCTCCAGTTATGGGTTAAAAAAAAAAGGGTAGGACTTGGGGACCCTGCCCTTAAAATCAAATCTCAATGAATCTTGGTACTCGAAAAGAAAAATATTACTAGACACAAAAACATATATAAAAACAACAATAAATTGTTGAAAGAAAAAGGTATTACCAGCAATAAATAAATGAAATTTAGTTGGCAATAAATGACCCGCCGAGGTTGATATGCCATAAAAACAAAACAACCAAACATTCTTCTGCAAAGCCACATTTCCGCTGCCTCGAGCCTCGCTTTCAACCTTGAAGAGATCGTTTAATATTCGATGCCATACAGAAGGACAGATATCACATAGCAGTCTAGCACTCTTTTCTTTGTTTCTGATGATATTTTTCTGTCTCTCAGTACCCTGGTTATTTTTTAAATGTGTCCTTGACCATGTCAATGCGTCTTTGGATCTCCGTGCTACACTTTCTATCCTCTGTCAGAACGATTCCCAGGTATTAAAATTTCTTTATTGTTTACTAGCAGTATAGCCCGGCGTTGCTCGGGTGTAATGAAAGCTTTAAAACTAATCCATGGTCCTGGAGGATCAGACTCGGCCTAAAGAATATTTGAAATAATAAAATAACTGCGACAATTTACTAATCGCACCCAATATATATATATATATATATATATATATATATATATATATATATACTAGCAGTATAGCCCGGCGTTGCTCTGGTGCAATGAAAGCTTTAAAACTAATCCATGGTCCAGGAGCTCAGACTCTTTGGATGTTAACATGAAAGATTAAAAAGCGATAGTTGTTTCCAGTAAAAGCGAAACCGTAGACTGAAAGAAAAATGAATGGATGTAAGTCAAATTTTGATTTCCTGGTATCGATATCAAATAAGGTTTTCTTCGTAAACTGAATTTTGAAGGCTAAATAAGTCCTCTGAGCAAATGGTATCATGGCTGAGACTAAGAACTACAATTATACCTACTTAGAGCCAAACCCGAAGCAAAAACTAAAATAAAAGGGCTGAAAAAATACAGACATACAGGCAGATAAACAGACACACACACACAAACATCTTGCCTTTTATATATATATATATATATATATATATATATATTATCAATTCTTTGCACCATTGTAAGAACTGCAACCTTGAAACTTCTGAATATCGTTTCTTATGTCTTTGTCTATGAGTGTATGAAATTTGATTAAAATCGGACCACTCCTTCTATAACTCGATTTTTTCGATAATCGATTTTCGATATTTATCGGAGGTATCTTGAGACAAAACCTAGCTAAGAACACTCGCAGACGCTTATAGTACAACTGTGTAAATTTTCAAGAAAATCGTTTCAGCTATTTCGGAGTCTATAGGAAACGGAGACACACACACACACAGACACACACACACACAGAGACAAAGTTCCATTTATTATATAAGTTTAGATTTTCGTTTCCTCAACCTGTAGTTAGAATTTTGGTTTCCCTTTTTTGCTGTTGGTCATAGATTCAGTTTTCTTGAAGCTTATGTTCAGTCCTTTCTTCTCGCTTTCTCTTGCTACCTTCTGTCGGAGGTCCTGCATTTTCCTTTCCGTGTTTGCTATTAGGATGGTTTCAGGCTGGAAAAACATCCTGGCCCGACACAGTGACCCAACCTTCCTAGCAGTGGATTTAACTATTGACTCAATGTAATGGTTCCACTTGAGATCAGAAGAGAGGGTAAGGCCGAGGAGGCGCATTATATTGTTCTCGGGGAGACTCGCTTGGTCCATGCTTATAGGAGAAAGGAGAGGTTGCCTGTGATTATTGACAGACAGTAGCTTGGTCTTAGACGATATTGAAATTTACAAGCCACTTCTTACCCCAATTCACCACAGAATAGTAGTTGGTTGTACATGTGTTAGTATCATCTAAGGATTTGAGTTCAATCCTTGGACATGGTAGTGATGAACCAAATTCCAACATGAAAAAACAAGAATTCATTTCACAGGATATTTTGCAACAATCAACGGCATAATCCACATCAGCCAATCTATGGACACCTGATGATGACCAGAGGGTACTTGGTCGATACGTTGTGTCTATTATAACACCTCAATCATCTAAGATGAAAAAAAAAGTTCGAAATAATTCCAAGATTACAGATCTTGTGTACAGAATTTTATATATTTAGAGTAAACGTATTTTTTTTTATAAATACTAAAATGTATTAGGGGTAAGTTTTTTTTTTTAAACAATTATTGCTGGTAATTTCACTACAAAAATATATTGTTCTTGGGTATGACAATAAACTGCATTGAGCAGTAAGACCTCTGATAGAGAGGTTGTGAGGAGCATTAATTGCTGTTGTTACCAGGTTCATCCTGACCCAGAGTGGTAACACCTGTTAGGGTCCCAGCTATGGGCAAATAGTTAACCCCCAAACTAGGTTCAAAACACTATGAAAGTATAAAAATACACTTTTATAGAAATATATACACAAAAATAGACTTTTATAGAAAAATATAATATATATTTTTTGAAGGAAAAAAATGATTACCAGCAATACATTTTTGAATACAAAACAAGAAAACATCTTCAGTTTTCTAAAATTAAAAAAAAAGAAAGAAAAATCTTTTTATCAAAATCTGACTAAATCGACCTTCTCAAAGATTAAAAAAATACCTTAAAACCCCACCTTTTTGGCATTTAATAACCCACAGAGGTGTTGATATGCCTTTAAACAAAATTCAAATTCAATCTCAGTCTCCCTAAAAGATCAATCAGTGATCATTTGTCGTACAAAAAATCACAAAAGTACTATAACCGAATATTAAAAAAATACCTTAAACCCCACCTTTTTGGCATTTAATAACCCATAGAGGTGTTGATATGCTGTTAAACAAAACTCAAACTCAAACGAAAATATATTGTTGGCCATTTTACTATAAAATATGTTATACTTTTTATTAGTGTGTTGATTAAACTGATTTTTGGTGCCAAGAAGCATGTTTTTGGCTAATTTGATGGCGGCTGTTTCCAAAAATGACTAGATTTTCATGGTTAGCTACAGTTTTCGCTGTGCTGAAATTGCTCATTTTTGAAAAAAAAAACATCAATTTAAGAACTTGGCTGATCGCAACACTTAATTAATAAAAGTGGTAGAAACCCATCAATTTTCAGGTAGGCCGAGCAATTTTGAATACGCTTAGACTTACAAGTATTTTCATCAAATCGTTTATTAAACTAACAACAGAAATAAAACCTTCATCAACATATGATTTATTATAAAAATTCTTTCTTTCTTTATTGTCTGTCATGTTCAATGTTATTTAAGCTACTTTTGATACACCAGCAGCAAAGCCATCATTTGTTTGTCCCATCGTCCCTGGTAGCATTCTTCTATTGTTTTGATATCCCGATCGAAGCGGTCTCCTTGCTCATCACTCACATTGCCGAAATTATCCGGAAATTTATTCAGATGACTATGTAAAAAATGAACCTTAATAATCATATTAGCGTATTACTAATAAAGTGTATTACTGATAAATTTTATCAGTTATTTTGGATTTTACCGTTAAATTGGAAAAATTCAGTACTTCTATTTTAAAAGTTTTGACGCAGAAGAATTTATTTTCTAAAAATAGCTTATTTCAGATGGCTGACATAGATTTTTAGATATATAGTTACTAAAATGTAATGTGGGTAAGTTCTTTTTAAAACAATTATTGCTCGTAATTTCACGACAAAAATATATTGTTGGCAATTTTACTGTAAAATGTTATACTTTTTAGTAGTGTGTTGATTACGCTGGTCAACCTGATTTTTGTTGCCATGAAACAAGGCACGTTTTTAGTTAATTTGATGGAGGCTGATTCCAAAAATGACATTAGATTTTTATGTTTAAAAGTTCAAAATGGATGTTGTTTCCGACAGAGCATGATCGCCGTAACAAGAGCTCGGTATGCTTCAGCTGTAAATTTCTTTTGAATAAAATAGTGCAATAAAATTCCCCACAAATAAATTCGACAGGTTTAACGCTATGCAAAACTAAGTTGTGTACACTTCAGCGAAATGACATACACTGTATTTCAAGGTCGTTTATAGTACTTCCTCAAAGATGTGTTACTACCCGAAACAACAAGCACACAGTTCTGGGAACGCTATATGTAGAAAAACAGCTAGGACTTATTCAAGGTCTTATTAAATGTAATCATTTAGCTTTTAATTAATGCTAAGATAAATGCTTCAATGAATCTTTTTTTCATTTATAAAAATTGATTTTAAATTTTAAATATCGCGAATTATTAAACAAAATGGTCAGGCGCCTCTGCTGTTCATCTCAGTGTTCTTGACAGGCTCCAAAGGAGAATCTGTAATGTGATATGTCCCGACCTAGTGGCTCGACTCCAGCTACTTTCTCACCGGCGGGATATGGCTTCTCTTTGTTTATTCTACAAATATTTTCATGGCTTCTATTCCGACACCCCCGCCTCAAGAATTTACTCGTGCAACCAGACTGGCAACAAGGTCCTACCCTTTTACAGTTAGATCAACCAAATGCAACTGACAATTCTACACTTTCAGCTTCTTTTCTCGCACGTCCTGCCTGTGAAACTCCTTTTTATATACTTGCTTTCCTGATGGCTACAACCTCCAGGAATTTAAATGCAATGTCAATTCCCATCTGTTATCCACTTGACTCCAGTCCTTTCTACATCACCCTGTGTATCTTGTTTTTTTTTCTTTCTCTCTACCTTCGCAACTGTCTTCACTCCTGTGTTCACATCCTTCTCTTGACCTTTCTCTGACACCCCTTATAACCGTTTCGTCCTCCTGACTAAACTTTTACTCTTATGTAGCCCCCTGTGCATCAGTGGCGGTAACGCCTTGCTTGGGGTGAAACGATTAAAAAATATTTTGTAATAATATTGTAAGATTAAATTTTCTCTTTCTGCATCACGTATGGACGTTATCCTTGTCAACTGATATTGAATTATTTTCGATCTTTGCGAAACAAATAAATAGAAGAAATAATAGATCTTAAAATGCCATATTTCATGTTTAAAATGCTCAACCCCGTTATGTTCTATGTATACCATTACACCAGCCTATTTTTCGTGTGTGTAGGTCACTCGGCCACTCTGTTTTTATCTATTATTGTAGGTATCTGAAAATCGATATTTAACACCAATACATTTTTATTTGACATTTAATTTCCAATTTCGATATTTAAAATAAACCTAGATTTAAATTTTTGTGCCTGCTTGATTTTAGTATCCCCCACCTGTATTTGGCATAATGAGTTGCTCTTTTTGCTGATGACCATGCATTCGGTTTTCTTGCAGTTTATTTGTAGTCCTTTTTTGTCACTCTCTTCAGTTACCTTCTGTAGGTGGTCTTGTAGTTTCCTTTCTGTGTCTGCAATCAGCACTGTATCATCTGCGTACCTAATGTTATTCCAATTGTGGCCTCCGATGACAAATCCTGGCATAACATTTAAGGTCCTCAGAATAGTCTTGCTGTACAAGTTGAACAGATCCGATGAAAAGACACGTCCTTGTCTTACACCCCTATCTGAAAATCGACATTTAACCCCAATACGTTTTTATTTGACATTTTATTTTCCAATTTCGATATTTAAAATAAACATGATTTTATTTATTATCTTATAAATGTGCGTTGTGGTGCAGTGGATATCGGCTCGGAACGAGAAATCGGGGAGCTGAGTTCGATTTCCTGTTGCATTCACTAACGCGCTAATACCTTTGGGAAAGGTATTAACCCGTCTTTTCCCTCCAGCTATGGGTTAAATAACAAGACAAATTAAGTTTTATAGCAACCAGTCTACCGCAAAAAGTAATGACAACCTGCTGCTGGAAAATTTTCTTCCCAGTTAGTCATATCTCTTTCAAGACATGATCGCCCAAGCGTGTATCACGTATAACACTTAAGTAACTAATAAATTGTTATGCTTTCTTGGGAAAGATAATGAAAGGGTTTCTTTTTATTTATTCAATGGGTTTGACTTTTCAAAGATGCCTAACAAAATCCAAAGAAGGTAGACTGGTTGCCAGCCAAGGCTATAGAATCTAATTTGTCCTGTTATTTAACCAATAACTGGAGGAGATAGACGGATTAATACCTTTCCCAAGGGTATTAGTGCGCAAGTGAATGCGAGAAATTCAACTGGAATTCGAACTCGGCTCCTCGATTTGTCGTTCAGAGTCGATATCCACTGCACCACCTGGTAATCTGCTTATTAGCTTGTTCTATTATATTGTTGTCGTTTCATGAGCCATGCCTCTTCCGGGCGTCTTAGTTATCTCCCTTTAACTCAAATTTCTAAATTATTTAGTCACCCCTGCTGTAACCAGGGATTGAACTTAGAAAACTTTGGGTCAAGTCACTGGAACTAACCAACGCTTTTATTCATTGTTCTTCATAGAACGAGAACAATATACCCCAATGATCAAAATAAAAGTTTTGGTTCGAAATTCCAGTTACCTGAAGGCCGGAGCGTACAACGACCGAAACGTCGTGAATATAACAAAAAAAAAAAAAGAGGATATCACGAAATTTCAATCACCTGAAGAAGGTCAGAGCGTATAATGGCTGATACGTCGTGAATATGACAAAAAGAAAGATGACAACAGTCTGAACAATGTAAATAATGTAAATAGTACCTCATCTCAGAAGTATAGAAAAACACAAATGTGTTTGAGCAGGCGTCTACAACGGGGATTACCAATCAGTCGTGGTAGACAGGCATTCAACCATACCATTCGAATCTTGAACTGAGACAGGGCCACCTTCAGAATTTACTACAGTGCCATGACCTTTAAGGACATAAAGGATCATTGCTCTCCATAACGTCCTCGAATTAATAAACTAAGTGCAAAAACATAGAAAAGGATAAAAGCACGGAACGGCACGGAGGAAGATGAAAGAAAAGGAAAAACTAAACAGAAAAAGAGAGAAAGGAAAGGAAAGAGGGAAAGGAAAGGAAAGAGAGAAAGGAAAGGAAAGGAAAGAGAGAAAAAAATTAAACGAAAGTGAAAGTGAAAATAAAAAACTAAAATAAAAAATCATAAAAAGTGAGTGACAGAGAAAAAAGAGATTAGGGAAAAAGAATAAGAGGAAAGTAAAACGAAAGGGAGAAAGAGAAAAAAAGGAGAAATGAAAAAGAGAAAGAACGAAGAACGAGGAAAGAATAAAAGAAAGAGAGGGTTAAAGAAGCGGAAAGAGTGGTGGAGAAAGAAGATTAGGAGAAAAGAAAAAAGAGAAAGAGAGAAGTAATAAGAAAGGGTGAAAGAACAAGCAATAGTGGGGGAGAAAAGAAAATAAAGGAAAGAAGTAAGGCGAAAGAGGCAAAGAAAAAAAAGAAAAAGAAAATGCGAAAGAGTAGAGAAAAAAGAAAGTGAAAGAGTGAAAGAAAAGGAAATAACGGAAAGAAAAGAAAAGAAGAAAGAAAGACAGAGAGAGAAGTAAAAAGAAAGAGTGAAAGAAGAAAAATAGTAAAAACAAAGAGAAAGAGTGACAGAAAAGAGAATAGAGAAAAGAAAAGAGAAGAGAGAAGAGAAAAGAAGAGAGAAAGAGAGAAGGAAGAAAAAAGAATGAAAGAAAAAGAAAAGAGAATGGAGAAGAGAAAAGAAAAGCAGAGAGAAAGAGAGAAGAAAAAAGAAAGAGTGAAAAGAAGAGAGAAAAGAAAAGAAGAGGGAAAGAGAGAACGAAGAAGAAAGAGTGAAAGAAAAGAGAGTAGAACAGAGAAAAGAAAAGAAGAGAGAAAGAGAGAAGTAAAAAGAAAGAGTGAAAGAAAAGAGACGAGAAAAGAAAAGAATGGAGAAAAGAGAGAAGGAAGAAGAAAGAGTGAAAGAAAAGAGAGTAGAGACGAGAAAAGAAAAGAAGAGAGAAAGAGAGAAGTAAAAAGAAAGAGTGAAAGAAAGGAGAAGAGAAAAGAAAAGAAAGGAGAAAGAGAGAAGGAAGAAGAAAGAGTGAAAGAAAAAGAAAAGAGAATGGAGAAGAGAAAAGAAAAGCAGAGAGAAAGAGAGAAGTGAAAAGTAAAAAGAAAGAAAGAAAGAAGAAGAGTGAAAGAAAAGGGAATAGAGAAGAGAAAAGAAAAGAAAAGAGAAAGTGAGATATAAAAAGAAAGTGAGGGGGAAGAGAGAGAAAGAGAGAAAAAAAATGAAAAACTCAGACAAAATAAAATAATTTTTTTCCTTACATAAGTCAGAACATTCTTAATGCTTTTTCATCTTTTCGGATTTGCCTTGAATACGTTTTTCGTGCGTAAGTACATTGGTGCGTGGGCGTGAGTAGGTTTAACTTATCTTTTTATGCGTGGGTGGCTGGTTGCATTTTATCGCAGCCATATGTTTTAAAACTTTTCCAAATGATTGATGTTTCAGAACACATCCGTAACATCGTCTGAATTTGTCATTCTGTTTATATCTATCTATCTATCTATCTATCTATCTATCTATCTATCTATCTATCTATCTCCGAGTGTTCATATCTATCTATCTATCTATCTATCTATCTATCTATCTATCTATCTATCTATCTATCTCAGTCTGTTCATATCTATCTATCTATCTATCTATCTATCTATCTATCTATCTATCTATCTATCTCTCAGACTGTTCATATCTATCTATCTATCTATCTATCTATCTATCTATCTATCTCAGACTGTTATATCTATCTATCTATCTATCTATCTATCTATCTATCTCAGACTGTTCATATCTATCTATCTATCTATCTATCTATCTATCTATCTATCTATCTATCTATCTATCTCAGACTGTTCATATCTATCTATCTATCTATCTATCTATCTATCTATCTATCTATCTATCTCAGACTGTTCATATCTATCTATCTATCTATCTATCTATCTATCTATCTATCTATATCCGAGTGTTCATATCTATCTATCTATCTATCTATCTATCTATCTATCTATCTATCTATCTATCTCCGAGTGAATACAGAACGAAGAAAAATTTTTTTACAACGTCCAAAACATTAATTTAAAACAGTGCTCGATATATGATATATAGAGATGTGTATATTAATTATAAATTATATTTTGGAACATGTCCAGAATTCTTTTATATATCCACTACAAATATACATTTGTTTCGACGTTGAAAAATTGAAATCATTAAATATATGAATAGCAACAAGCTTTTAAACCAGAGGCATGAAACCACAGTAAAATGCAAGCATATTAAAGAACTAACCTTACAATCATGCTAAATAATACTACAAAAGCCAGAAATGATACACCTTCAATTTAATTGGAGTAGATAGACTAAACTATCGCCCGGTTCACACTCCACCCACGTCTATTGAACAGGTGAAGAGGCTCATCCCTTGTTCCCTGTTTAGGATGTGTTTTCCGGTTTCCGGTTTTCACTTTCACGTAGCCCCCTGCACATCAGTGGCGTTACCGCCTTGCTCGGGGTGATATGATTAAAAAAAAAACTAAAAAAAACTAACAGCACTCCTGCATACACCACACACTGCGATCTAATTTTTTGAAAAAATTCTTTAAAAAAATTAAAAATTGTATAAAAAAATCGATTTACTAAATTCTAAAGTAAGATTTGATATACATTATTAGATTAATTATAAAAACTGTCCTTAATACACTCTGTCTCTTCTATAAATACTTTCATGGCTTCTGCTCGGATGAGCTTAAGTCACTGATGCCTCCTCAACAGGTGTTTACCCGTTCAACCAGACTGGCAACTGGGTCCCACCCATTCACAGTCAGGTTGGCCAAACGCAGACGACAATTCTACTCCTGCAGCTTCCTCTCTCGCACTTCCCGCCTGTGGAACTCACTCCCGTATTCTTGCTTTCCTGACGGCTACGACCTCCAGAAATTTAAAAGCAAAGTTAATACTCACCTACTAACCACTGGCCTCTAGCTCTCTCCCCTCCCCTGTATAACCTTCCCTTTCTCTCTACCTATGTATCTGTCATCGAACCTGCTTTCTCAGCTTTCTATTGTTCCTTTCTAACTAGTTTGTACTCCTCACTCTTTTCTAATTAATCTTTCTACATTTATGTAACCCCCTGCACATCAGTGGCGTTTCTGCCTTGCTCGGGGTGAAATGATTAAAAAAAAACAAAAAAAAAACACATTAAACTTCACATATTACCTTAAATACAAACATTTAATCTTTCCTCCTACACAAAATTCTACTGATTTCGCATCTATTACCTACTTACCTATTACCTTAAATTTTTAACATTAAATTTCACCACTTACATTAAATCTTACCGCAAACGATGATCTAATTAAAATTTGAAATTTAATAGAAAAAATCGATTTCCTAAATCCAAAATTAAGATTAAATATACAAAATTAGATTAATTACAAAAACTCTGCTTAAATACAAAAATATTCTGTACAAAATAAGCATCCCACCTTACCTGCTCCTCTAAGAAATCCAAAGGATATAGTCTAGTCGCAAGATAATAAAAACGTACATTCTAACTGCTTATGTTAAATCTGTCCACAAAACTCAAAAAATTAATTAATCAACCATATTCACTACCCACACCACTTTCTTCAAAACTCTAACAGTCAACCCACAAGACTTGTTCCCTTACCACTAACCCCCACCAACATCCCACACACAACTGACCAAATATAAGAAAAGAGGTTTTCCATTCCTGTCCACACCGCCTGATGAGACATTGTAGTTTCAATGACAAAACAAATGTATATTTGTAGTGGATATATAAAGAATTTCTGTACATGTTCTAAAATATAATATAATATATATATATATATATATATATATATATATATATACATATATATATATATATAGCTTAGATTGTTCATATCTATCTATCTATCTATCTATCTATCTATCTATCTATTATAGTACATTATCTATAGAAATAGACTCTTCCTCCGTCAATAAATAATAACCTGAGTGATTTCCGAGGATGCAGCTGAGGGACCTTCTAGCAGCAGTCGAGACGCAGCGTAACTTTACCTGTTCGGACTTACAAGTCTATTTTGCCGATTACTAACGCTTATTATTGTATATATTGTTCTGTTTGAACCTACCTTCTTGTTTTTGTGTCTTTCTTTCTGGCCCAATCAGGTCACAACAAATTGGCGACGAAGATTTTTCCATAACATTATCTATCTATCTATCTATCTATCTATCTATCTATCTATCTATCTATCTATCTATCTATCTATCTCAGTCTGTTCATATCTATCTATCTATCTATCTATCTATCTATCTATCTATCTATCTATCTATCCCAGTCTTTTCTATCTATCTATTTTCATATCTATCTATCTATCTATCTATCTATCTATCTATCTATCTATCTCAGTCTGTTCATATCTATCTATCTATCTATCTATCTATCTATCTATCTCAGTCTGTTCATATCTATCTATCTATCTATCTATCTATCTATCTATCTATCTCAGTCTGTTCATATCTATCTATCTATCTATCTATCTATCTATCTATCTATCTATCTATCTATCTATCACAGTCTGTTCATATCTATCTATCTATCTATCTATCTATCTATCTATCTATCTATCTATCTATCTATCTATCTATCTATCTATCTATCTCAGTCTGTTCATATCTATCTATCTCAGTCTGTTCATATCTATCTATCTATCTATCTATCTATCTATCTATCTCTGCTTGTATCTATCTTTTTCAATCTGTTCATATCTATCTATCTTCGTCGGTTCACATCTATCTGATTAATGAAATATTAACCTCTTCATGTCTAGAGACAACCGTTATCTATCTTACTCAGCCTCTTTCATCTCAAGCTACTCATCCCACCTCTTCATATATTGATGTTCGATATATCTACTTACGTATTTTTTTTAATCATTTTACCCCAAACACGGCAGTTTTTCTGCCACTGTTGCGCATGGGTTTATATAGGGGGAAAAGTGATGAGAAAGTGGGGCAGGTTATAGGAGGTGTCAGAAAGAGGGTAATAGAAGGATGAGAATATTGGTGTGATGGGGGTGGAGTGGATAGAGAAAAGATTGACCTTACATTTAAACTCTTGGAGATTGTAGCTGTTGAGGAAGCAAGTATACGGAAGGGAATCCCACAGGCGAGAAGTGTGAGACAAGAAGCTGAGAGTAGACATTGCGGTTATATTTTATCGGTTTTATGGGTGGGACCTAGTTTCTCGCGTAAATTCATACATAGGGGGCACCAGTGAGCAAATATCTTTGGAGCAGAAGCCGTGAAAGTATTTGTAGAAGAGACGCAGAGAAGCCACATCATGAGAGAGCGACTGCAGCCGAGCTGCCAAGTCGGGATCGATTGTTGTGTAATTTTAAACGAATTATTTGCTTTAGATTTAATCGGACAATTATTATTTCAAACGTTATTTTTCGTGGATGTTTGTGTTTGTATAGACGCCTCGTTTTGTTTTGTTGTTTATTTTGTTTGTTTTTTTTAGGAGTATCTAATCTGCGCTCTCGAGAAAACTCAATCAAGAAAATGTGCTCCTAGGACAGGATTCGAACATGCGCCCTCATTTATAGAGGAAACCACCACCTGCTTCAACGTGTTGTTTTTTCTTTGTTCTGTTTGTCCCAGCCAAAGATATAATGTATGTGGTTGGAGATTGATTTCATTCCTTGACAATATCGCATTACAAATAATGAATTTTTTGTGGAAGTTCTGCAAAAATAACAATCTCTACAAAATTAAACCCATTCTTAAAGAATGGATAGAAGTTAAAATTTCCAATAGGAAAATATCAAGAAGAGAAGAAGTAGTAATGACTAGACTTCAAATAGGCCACACCGCTGTCACCCATTCACACCTACTAAAAGGTGAGGAGGCACCAATTTGCATTCCATGACAGAAGCTCTACACAGTGAAACATATACTAACAAGCTACATAGATCATGAACAAATGCAATTAAGATACTATCAAGAAAACAATCTGACAGACATCTTCAACAAAGCTGACCCAAATGACCTTTTAGAATGTCTAAAATCAACAAAATTATATAACAAAAAATAGTTGCAAAATAGGATAACATATAACAATCACACATTAAATCACAACACCTCTACTTATACCTCGAGAGCAATAGACTCACAAAAGATCAACAAGCAGTAAGCAAAAACCAAACAAATTCTTCAGCAGTAAATGATCCAAAAGGGTAGATATGCTGGTAAAACAAGCAACTAAATCTTAGAATGTCGGGCAGTCGACATTATCATGTTACATCCCTCTTAACAGCCAAGATGATTTTGTTTACCAGAAGTTGCGACGCCTTTCTGCCACATCTAACCAGTCAGCACCTAAAACGGTTCTATTGAGGTTTGTCGATAATCGGAAATATTGTCCAAACAAATTCATTCATCATAAGCAAAAATGACCAACGGTGGAGGTCAGTATTTTATTATTTCCAAGCCACCTAGCATCCAAAATGTTCGTGTATCTCTAAAACTGGTTGTTGGTTGTTTTGCTTTTATGGCATATCAACCTTGGCAGATCATTTATTGCCAACTAAATTTTATTTATTTATTCTGGTAATACCTTTTTCTTTCAACAATTTATTGATGTTTTTATATAAGTTTTGTGTCTAGTCATACTTTTTTTCTTTTCGAGTATCAAGATTCATTGGGATTTCTTTTTTTAAGGACAGTCCCCAAGTCCTACCCTGTTATTTAACCCATAACTGGAGGGAAGGGACGGATTAATACCTTTCCCAAGGGTACCAGTGCTTAAGTGAATACAGGGCATTCAACTGGAATTCGAACTCAGCTCGCCGATTTCTCTTTCCGAGCCGATATCCACTGCACCACAACGCACAACGCACATCCGTCACTAAATGCTTACAGCACCTGGTATTCCCAAACGGTCACCCATCTAAGTACTGACCAGACTCAACGTTGCTTAACTTCGGTGATCGAGCGAGAACCGGTGTATTCAACGTGATATGGCCATAAACACGCACATCCGTCACTAAACGCTTACAGCACCTGGTATTCCCAAACGGTCACCCATCTAAGTACTGACCAGACTCAACGTTGCTTAACTTCGGTGATCGAGCGAGAACCGGTGTATTCAACGTGATATGGCCATAAACACGCACATCCGTCACTAAATGCTTACAGCACCTGGTATTCCCAAGCGGTCACCCATCTAAGTACTGACCAGTATGTTACAAATTGAGACTGTGTACGTGAACAATAAAGAACAAAACGAGAGAAAGAAAATTTTAATAAATTATTCTTTTTTCTCATGAAATTAGGGGTGCAATACAGAAAGTGAAAATGGGCGCTGGCGCCCCGGGGACAGCAGTTTACTAATAATTGCTGTACAATCTACAATAACCAAAATAAAATATATTTATGCGTGATATGAATATCGGCTTGTAATGAGAACCGATTTCGAATTCTAGTCGTGTTATTGTATTCATTTACTTGGTAAAGGTATAATTCAATATCTTCTTCCTCCAGGTATGGGTTGAATATCAGAAGAGACCTGATTCTATAGCCTTGGTTGGCAACCAGTTTACTGCAGAAAGAAAGGGCAACCTGCTTCGTGATAATCTTCTACCTAGTCAGTCAGAGATCGAAAAAAAAAAAAACGATTACCAAAGCGTATATCACGTATGGCACTTAATTGACTGACTGATATTTTAGAAATGAAGAGCCCCGCTGCTTGTTTCTCCTCTGACCTTGTGCCTCACAGCTGAATGACTGAGTAAATGGTTTGTAATATTTAATACGTTCAAGACCAAATTGATAACGTTTCATTATCACCAAAAAACCGTGAATGTCCTCGATAAACGGTTGTACTCTCAATGAGGCTTCTTGCCTTGAAAACCCTATCGGGACTCACCAGACCTTAGGTGGAATTCGTGTATAAATTCTCACCGCAAGAGATACAAAGATATACAGTGGTACAGTGGATATCGACTCGGAACGATATATTGGTCTCGTTCCATGAAGAACAATGAATAAAAGCGTTGGTTAGGTCCAGTGACTTGACCCAAAGTTTTCTAAGTTCAATCCCTTTTTACAGCAGGGGTGACTAAATAATTTAGAAATTTGAGTTAAAGGTAGATAACTAAGACGCCCGGAAGAGGCATGGCTCATGAAACGACAACAATATAATAGAACGAGCTAATAAGCAGAGTACCAGGTGGTGCAGTGGATATCGACTCGGAACGACAAATCGGGGGAACCGTGTTCGAATTCCATTTGAATTCCTTGCATTCACTTATGCACAAATACTTTTGAAAAAGGTATTAATCCGTCTCTTCCTTCCAGTTATGGGTTAAATAATAGGACAGACTGGGTTTTATAGCCTTGGCTGGCAATCAGTCTACCGCAGAAAGCAATGGCAACCTTCTGAGGGATAATCTTCTGCCCAGTCATGAGACATGATAGCCCAAGTGTGTATCACTTATGGCACTTGACTGACTGACAGATACTGGGAAAGTGGTCAGTTTCTTGTACCTCCCAAGGGAGTACTCTTGGCTTCTCTCACTCTTTATAAAAGTTAGACCAGATCTAAAATAGGGTATTGCTGACACATCTGAGTTGATATAATTTTCATTATAAGTTATGTTGGATAGATAAAGATTGTCCCTAGACATGAATAGTTTTAGATTGTTGCAATCAGGGAAGCACCGACGCAGGAGTCTCTTCTACAATGCAACAGTTCTGTGGAAGAAGCTTTCGGAAAACTATTCCAACTTACCAATGGAAAATAAACGGAATGCAATGTCTTGCTCAATTCATCAAGGTTGTGCGATTTCGCTTTTGCTGTACGCCCATGGTTCCCAACCCCGGGGTAAATTACCCCAGTGGGGTAATGAGCCCATATTTTGGGGGTAATGGATGTTTGGTTTGGGAAGAGGCAATCAGCTTATAATTTCACGCTGTGTCCTTGGAATGAAAAAACGTAGCAGAATCAACATGACAAACGACACCCGAATAGCCCTTTCAGTCACAAAGCCAAGAATAAATAAACTGGCACAGGTAATACAAGCTCAATACTCACATTAAGAATCACGGCTAGGTTACGGCTACTATACCTCTGCTTATTATAGATTGGTACTATTGTATTGAATAATTTCCATTAAGTTTGCTTTTGATGTATGAAAATATAATTACTTCTTTTCCTACATTACGGGTATTTGTTCAATGGGGTAATGGATAATTTTGAAATTGTATTTTGGCATAATGATAACAAAAAGGTTGGGAACCTATGCTGTACGCTCATGAGATTGATACTTTTTTTCGCAAATTAAAAACGAATCCTGTCCAATAGAGAATTTTCCTACCTTGTGCTGCCACCTAGGTCGGGTACTCTGCTTATGCTGACGACGTTTAGATTTTTATGTCGAGCAGAACCTAGACTGACGAAGTCGGCAAAAAAATCAGAGAGTATGAGACTGTGAGAGTAACTTGCGGTTGGTTGCGTGAAAGTGAGTTGACACTATGGGTTCTTTTGCTTGCTTGGCGTTATGAGGGTCGCGATATGTTGATGTGTCTTTTGGTGCAATGGATATCGACTCGAAAGAAATCGGAGACGAGTTCGAATTTCAATTGAATTCGTTGCATTCACTTACGCGCAAATACTCTTGAGAAAGGTATGAATCCCTTGCATCTTTCTCCAGCTACTGATTGAATAGCAAGACAGATTGGGTTCAGTAACCTTGGTTGGCAACCGGTCTATCGCAGAAAGTAATGGCAGGGAAAATATTCTGTCCAGTCAGTCATGCTACTTTCGAACGTGTTTTATATATGGCACTTAAATGACTGATATGGAAAGAACGTCAGAAGGAATTCTATGAGGGCGGAAAAGGCGGTGGCTCAAAATTTAGCAAATGATGGGCGAGTCTTGCACGTCCGTGTTGAGTAAGTGAAGTCGATTTAGAGTGACGCATTGATGTCGATTAGGTATTAGGATATTGCTTTAACTGGAATGAACATTGGCAATCAAGTCTAAAATTAGGTTAGTTTGGGGTTGTTTTTGTATTTATTTTTTTCTTTCAAATTTTACTTAGCTCGGGGATGCAAACTTGTTGGCCTATTTTATTTTTTTATTTCTTACCCGACTCTTTTCAATTTAATTCTTTCCCATTCGCTGTTAGATGTCCAGAGATTTCAGTTCTCTGGTGGATGAGGGACTCCCTTCGCATTTCGTATGTGCAATTTTCGTATTTCTTGATGTGTTTGAATGAGATGTTTTTTAAAGTTGCGCATTGATTTTATTCAGGTAACTGTTTTTGCTACAATTAAGAATTGTGGAGGTTATTATTAACACTATTTTTTTTAGTTTCTTGTAAATAGTTTATCATATTGTAAATATATATTGGGGTTTAGATTTTTAAATTGCATATTTAGATGACGGAAAACGCCTTTCAAAAGCTAAGCAAAATATGAAACAAAACCAAAAATAAGACTACTGAACTGTTACCTAATAGCAATTCCCTATATGACAGTGAATGATGGACAAATCTTCTGGAAGATGAAGAAGACACTTGAAGCTACAGAAATTTGGTTCCACAGAAGGAGACTAAGAATGCCATGGATAAAGAATGCGAGCGATAGAGAGGAATTTAAAAATATATAAAAAAAGGACACATACTTAGCATCAGTACGAGAGAGTTGAAATTTAATGAGGAAAGAAGGCATGGGAAATTTGATACTCACAGGACAGATTGAAGGCAACAAGGACCAAGGAAAGTGAGCTTAAGTCAATGAATGGTGGAGCAAAATTTAGGAGAGATAACAAAAGCACAAAATTTATTGAGTCACAATAGACAGGAAGTTGTGGAGAACTACAATTCCTCACGTTTTGAAGAGACAGGACACAAAGAAGAAGAAGAAGAAGAAGAAGAAGAAGAAGAAGAAGAAGAAGAAGAAACTGTTCTGAAATAAGCTTAATATATAGAAAATAATTCAAATGAAACATTCAAAACGTTTTTGGAAAATCTGCTTGTAGCGTTTACATTAAGTTTATGTTATGGTGAAACACCCCTATTCCCCAGATAATGGACTCTCCCTCCTAATAAGAGTTAACAGGAAGTTAACACTTGAAGTTCTTGGGATGTTCTTAGAAGTTATAGAGAGTTCTTTAGAGTTCAATTGGAGTTCAGTAGAACTATTAGTTAGTTCCAGTTTAGACATCGTTGGACTAAGGCAGTTGATAATAGTCGGTAGTTAGCCGAATACTAAGGTGTCAGCTTAAAGTGGAAGATTACCAAGTTCCTAACATTTTGGGTGCGTTAAGTCCATTAGCAATCGATACAGCACGATTATAACCTTCAGTGCGATAAACTACTCCACAACACTTTACAAGCTGGTATCCGTTACAATTTATGAAGTTTATAGCCGTTTCCTTAGATATGAAGCGATCAGTGTCAATCAATTTGTTTTCAAGAGGCAGATCTCGACAGTATTGAACAAGTTGAAGCACCTTGAAAAAAAAACAACAAATTTGGAAAATAAAAATAATGATTGATTGCCACTTCAATAAACTTAATATTTGAGAAATAAATTGAATTTTTACGCAATATCATATCGTTTCGGTATTCATTGTATCGACTGAAACCTTTCAACCGGCTTTACGTTTTGCATGTTCTGTCTTTGTTATTTTTTAATCTGTTCAGTCGGTTCACTGTGTAGGGTCAGAAAGATTTTCCCGTCTGAAACCATCCTGCACATATATAAATCTACCATTGGACTGAACACTGCAAAATTCTAGCCACGAGTCTCCTGTGGATAACCGACGTCTCACTGTAAGCGAAACAATTACAGAATTAGGTATGCCCATGAAAATAATAATTCTAAAGTTGGTATGTATAAAAAATGTCACAATTGCTCCTCACAATGCATTGGTGAAACTTGAAGAAATTTTTAAAAAAGGGATAAACACAAGAAGAATCTTATACACAGCAATTTATCAAATGCATTTATAGAATAAATATAAGCACACTTTTGATATTTTAAATATCTGGTCGGCTGCCCCTGCTATCCACCTCGAGGTCCTTGACAAAATTCAACGGAGAAGCCACCTACTGTCCATCACTTTTTGGACCACCCTGTATGTAAATAAAAAGAACAGGAAAATAATTTTTTGGTGGTAAAAAAGCATATTATGGCAAGAAATATATTAAATTTGATATTCACAGGTATTTTTGTAAAGATAGAAAATAAAAAATAAAAAGACATAGGAAAAAGGACCGACCGGTTTCTATCCCAAGCTTCATCATAGGAATATTTATTTCATCCTTGGCAGCTCAGATACACTCACTTTCCCACAATGTGACTTCCCTGTGTCTATTCTACAAATACTTTCATAGCTTATGCTCCGATTCATCTTAATGAAAATGTGCATTTTTGTCGACGTGTTCAGACTTTAGGGACACTTTGCATGTATGATATATAACTTTACAGAAATATAGCCAAACTAGCCTTAGGTGTCTTTATTCAGTAAGGCAAACTTTCTAACCCTTTATTTTTTTCTGGGTTTGCCTTATTTGAAATTGCATTCAACATTCGTAATTCCTATAACCGTTTTTGGCAAATCATTGTTTCGTTTTGAATTGAACCATATATATATATATATATATAATAATAATAATAATAATATTTATTAATAAATTATAACATTGAAATGTTACAATATCACTACAAAAGTAGCCACTACTTTTGTAGTGATATTGTAACATTTCAATGTTATAATTTATTAATAAATATTATTATTATTAGCTCTACTTTGTATTGAGCACTTTTTTAAAAATAGTGTTTCTTTGGATGGGGAATATTATTCCACCCATACTTGCTTATATATATATATATATATATATATATATATATTAATACAGGTTTCATTGAATAATATAGGCAAGTTTTGTCTATTAATTTTGTGTAGGATTCGTTCGTACCGTCTGATATACTTGATGGTAATATCGTTGAAAGACAACAAAAAATCACAATAATTGTTGATATTTTTAGCGGGTCTAAGCTTTCGGCTCACATAAGCCATTATCAAAGAATAAATATTAACACACAGTAAACATAGAACATTTAAGTTATTAACAATAAAGAGAATTAAATTGAAAATACAAGTCCATCCCTACCGTGGCGGATGGCCGAAGACAGTGACAAAATAGTGGCGTTGTGGTCCCTGATCTGATTACAGGCATTTGAGTACGTTATTGGAAATATCAAAATTGATCGTATTCAAACCAGGTTTAAATTGTTTAATGTAGATTGCTTCGAGGATTTTTAGTTTCTGTTTATTGTTTTCTTGTTTAAGTATGTACATGTTATCAACGAGCGTTTTTCTCAGAAGTGTGCGTGTTGTTTTAAATGACGGAATATATTTGAATATATATATTCAAATATAAATATTTTATATATATATATACATTTGTTTTTACTTAACATTGATTTAAGTTACATTGCGACATTAAATTTTTTTGTTTGTTTTGAGATGAAAAGCTTTTATCTCTTCATCAGGCCTTATTTCCACCAATTTACATTTTCATCAATGTTGTATACATTAATTTCACCAAAGTTGTTAAAAATTGCCTGATGACGAGATAAAAGGTTTAAATCTCAAAACATAGAAATTTTAGTGTCGCAATGTAAAGTAAATTAATTTTAAATAAAAATCAAATTCAATTATATTACTCGCTACGATCTACGTTCTATTGATCAGTTTTTTTAAGAAACTAAATGCCGGAGCGGAGATCTCTGGATTCTAAACCCATTGGTTCTCTTCATCTTCATATATATATATATATATATATATATATATATATATATATATATATATATTTTAATTCAGATACTTCAATCCAAGGGAAAAAAGCAGGAAGATAAATTCCAAAAAACCCGATCCTAATTAATATTAAAAATTTATTTTAATATTAAAAAATGATACAGGAAGAGAGCTCCATGTAATAAAATATTACAGAGCAAATTTTTTTTTTGCGAACCCAGACGATGTCAATTTTTTCTTTTCTTATTTATTTGATTTTATTCTATCTTTTTCTTTTTCTTTTTCTTTTTCGTTTTCTTTATCTTTCTCTTTTTCTTTCCCTTTATTTTTATTTTTATTTTATTTTATTATTTATTTTTTAATTTCTTTGCAATCTATTTAAAAAGGAAAAGTAGACTAATTTTTCTCCAGTTTCTGAAAGGATTTTTCTGTTGCTGAGGTGATGTGTCGTCCCCCGTGGGGATCTTCATATCGAAATGGCCATTCAACATCTTTGAATTAATCCTTTATATATATATATATATATATATATATATATATATATATATATATATATATATATATATGAAATGATTTGTTTGAACATTATGTTTGATCGATACTCGTATTTAAGTAGATATTCTGTTTATGATCAAACAATATATATATTTATTTCTACTGGCCTGATTGTTTACGATAAATTTTTGTTACAAAAATGTTTGTCATTCGGCAGAATTCGAACCTGCCACCCCTATCAACATAGGGGAAGCCACCAAGACCAAAAATAATGTTCAAACAAATAATTTCAAATTGGCGGTTGTTTATAAACAGTTTCGTGAATCTTTAATTTCCGTAACATTTGTTGACATTACGATACATTTCGGAGCAGATATGTTATTACGATGACTCGAAAATCGTGTTCTATAGGCTTGATTTGACTTTGTTTATACTAATCGTCATTAGTGGACGAGTTCTAAGACTCGCCAGAACACTTGGTGAATTCCCCTATGTGGATAGGGGTTGCAAGTTCGAATTCTGCCGAATGACACACATTTTCGTAACAAAAATTTATCGTAAATAATCAGGCCGGTAGAAATAAATATATAATACTGTTTGATTATAAACAGAATATCTACTTAAATACGAGTATCGACAAAAATAATTTTCAGAATCATTTCAAATTGTCGGTTGTTTATAACTAGTTTACATAATCTTCGTTATATATATATATATATATATATATATATAGGAAGAACTACTAAAAAATTGTAAGTTTAAAAATGTATTTTTAAACTTACAACTTTTTAGTAGTTTTTCCTATACATATTAAGACAGTCTACGTGGATCATCATTATGCTATATATATATATATATATATATATATATATATATATATATATATCAGCATGAGGTGTAGATATAGAAGAATCCAAAGGAGTATCCTGTACATACAGTGGTAGGATAACTCTCTAAGAGAGCTCTAAATATATATGTATATAAAAACATATAGAGCAAATATAAGAAAAATTAAGGCAGGTACGCTGTTTCATGGTAAATCGGAATCAGAAGGCCTATTTCACGCGAACCACCATCAGCTTCCGTTTTTATTGTACAAAGGATTCATGTAAAATCTTTTGTGCAATAAAGACGGAAGTTGACGATGGTTCGCCTGAAATAGGCCTAAACTTCCGATTTACCATGAAATAACATGTCTGCCTTAATTTTTCTTATATATATATATATATATATATATATATATATATATATATATATATAAGAGAGAGTGAGAAAGACAGAGCATAAAGAAACCTTGCCTCACGAAACTTCGAAGTCGGTATAAATCTGCTCAGTTGAATAACAAACTTCTCAGCATTTCTCCTATAAACTCTTTAACTCTACCCTAATATCGAGCACTCCACGACAAAAAATTTTAATGCTTAAATTTAAATTTTAAATTTTTATCCACATGTAACCGTAGAATATTTCAAATTTTAATCTTGTTATTAAAAAAAAAAACAAAAAAAAAACAAACAATAACCTAACTTTATAAGATTTAATTCCCATAAACATCGAGTAAACTTAAATTCAAATCTATAAAACGGTCAGTTTGAAAAATGCACCTGATTATTGCATAATGCATGAAACTCCGAGTTGTGCCATAGAGGTCGGACAATATGTATTTTTATCAATATATATATATATATATATATATATATATATATATATATATATATAATACAGCTCCGTACATACATTGAGCACTGTTTTATTAACTCCTGAATAATAATATTATACATATGTAGCCCTTCTCAGAATTATATTTATTGATTTCACTATATATAACTGGCTAGCCACGTGTGGAAATAAAGATGAGAAATGGAAAAGACCATGATATACATGGACTATAGTAAAAATAGCCAAACCATACAATGGTGGTGATGTCTGTAGATTGTGCCAAGAAGAAAAGTTAGCCATTATGTTGTTTCCAGAAGAAGAAAAAAATTCTGAATGAAAAACCAGAAGTAATGTCGAGATGTAATCACACATATAAATATATATTAGGATCATAAAAACCTGGATGAAAGTGTTTTATGATCCTTAAGTAACTCTTCCTTAATTTTGAAAATTTTCGGTTGTTTAAAAATTTCAGTCGTGTGTTCGTAAAAATTCCTGTTGTATGTTTGAAAATTGTTGGGAAATTAGTCATTATAAATCGCCTGACGAAACCGAAAAGCTCAAACCTAGGTTGTGGAAATAAGTAATTTTGTAATGGAAAATATTCAAAAGCTCTACAATATAAATGTATTGAACACTTTTAATATAACTAGGTACTGGTCTAATTTAATTATGACCAAACACTAATATATATATATATATATATATATATATATATATATATATATATATATATATATAGGAAAGAATATTAATAAAAAGTTTTGAATTTAAAAATGTACTTTTTTTTAACAGTATTTGTTTATTTTTATTATATTTTATATTTCAGACCGCCCTCGGTCCTTCATCAGAAACAAGTGATTTTTAAATTTGAATTAGAAACGTATTTCACGATAGCGTCCGAATATTTTTTGTTTACATCACGTGGTGTGTTTGTTCACAACATGCGGCACGTCTGTAGAGAAAGTCTGTTTGTTTTAGATAAAAATTTCTTGGAATATCTGAAAAAAAATTTTAGCTATTGAAATATTTGTAAAGATTCAACACACCTAAATCCCTATTTAACCCTAGCTTGTGTGCATTTAATTTTAAAATCCAGTATTTTTCTTTCTTTCTGCGTGTGTATGTAGAACTAAAATTGGAGTCTATTAGTAAACATTTGCAATTTTCTAAAGTATGATCAGGTTGATTAAAATGGGCTGCAATTGGGGAGTATACATTTTTTTGTCGTATATTTAGTTTGTGATTATTGAAGCGAAATCTAAAGCTATTACCGGATTCGCCGATATATCCACTGTTGGGGCAAATTGAGCAGAAGATAAAGTATATGATGTTTTTGCTGTCACAAGTAAGGTTTGGTGGGTGTAATTTTATTTTGGTGTTGGGTACAGAGAATGTTTTGTCTGTTATTAAATGTTTACAAATTAAACAGCGAGGCTTTCCACATTTTAAATTCCCTGATAGGTTTGTATTATTTAAATATTAGTTCTACATATTTTAGTTCTACATACACACGCAGAAAGAAAGAAACATACTGGATTTTAAAATTAAATACACACAAGCTAGGGTTAAATAGGGACTTAGGTGTGTTGAATCTTTACATTGAAATTTTTATCTAAAACAAACAGACTTTCTCTACGGACGTGCCGCATGTTGTGAACAAACACACCACGTGATGTAAACAAAAAATATTCGGACGCTATCGTGAAATACGTTTCTAATTCAAATTTAAAAATCGCTTGTTTCTGATGAAGGACCGAGGGCGGTCTGAAATATAAAATATAATAAAAATAAACAAATACTGTTAAAAAAAAGTACATTTTTAAATTCAAAACTTTTTATTAATATTCTTTCCTATACATATTAAGACAGTATACGTGGATGATCATCACTATATATATATATATATATATATATATATATATATAACTTTCATCCAAACGGAAAAGTAGGAAGGTAAATCCCAAAAACCTGATACTAATTAATATTAAAATTTTAATATTAAAAAATGATACAGGTGGAGAGCTTAATTTAATTAAAATTACAGAGCTAATTATGAAATAAAATAAATTTCGATGTTCAAAACTGTTGAAAGATCATTTCAACATGAAATCCCTTGCAGACACAGATCGCACCTATCAAGAAAATTCCTCGGAATTCGAGCTGAACCTATCAGTCTTCAACTAATTACAGGGTCCAGCCCTTCTTCCTTCATTTTCCAGAATCTCCGTAAAAGGGCTGTCTGGTATTTTTTACATGGGTTCGAAAACGAATACCTGCTTAAAAGATCCTGCGGACATACCAATATATGTAAAAAAAATTCTAATATTAAAGTGCCCAATCCAGCAACTACTCCTGAATCTTAGAAGGGAATTCATTAGTAAGTGCCGTCATAGAGCGAAATTTGTGAACATTTAAATTTTAAATTCCAATTTTAGTTTTTAGGAAAGTAAATATAAATTTAATTGTTTTTGATAAATTAATTTAATTTTTAAATAGTAATTTTAACCCCTCTACCTTCCTCTTCCTGTCTCCTTTGATTATCCACCTATATAAAATATGGATACTTTTACTAATTTAACCCCCGATTTTTTCTGCTAGTATATATATATCTATTTCACAACATAAATCTTTATAAAGTTTTATTATAATTTTTTAAAATTAATTTTTAGAAAATATTTTTAATTATATTTAATTTTAATTTTTATTCTTTTGTTATTTTATTTTATTTATATCTAGATTTATCTTTAATTAGATTAACTTAATTAAATTTATTTAAATCTTATATCTGCTTTTTTCCATTAAATAGGTTTTTTCTAGAAAATTTTTTTTCTAATACCTTTAACCCATTTATAAACGCTAGTTTTGTTTGACACAAATCAAGTGTCTCTAAAATATGTAAATTTTTCTTTTTTCTTTTCGTTTTCTTTATCCTTCTTAGCCCACCCTCCCCTTCCGTTTTGTTTAATCCAATTCTCAATTTAACACCACTTCCTACACTATCCTTTAACCCCTCCCCCTTGTAAAGCTAGACGAAGCCAAATTTTCCAATTTTTTCACTTACAACTCTATCTAAAATTAAAATCTAAAAATAGACGTTGATTGCTAACCGATTTTTTTGTGGCGTAAATTTCTTAATTCTTAACCATCATTTTTTTTATTCCTTTTTATTTCATTTTGAAAATGTGGTAGTTGCCGATGAGATGTGAAATCTCACTTAGGGATTTCATGTTGAAATGATCATTCAACAGTTTTGAACATCGAAATTTATTATATATATATATATATATATATATATATATATATATATATATATATAACATAGAATACTTGGTATATAAGTCAAGTAAATTCCGAAAGAGAACTCAAAAGAACTCAATGTTAAATTTATTTTTTTAATTTAACAGAGTAATATAATCGAGAAAATTTTTTAGATCTAAATCTAAACTTATTATTAAATGGAACTTTACCTGTGTGTGTGTGTGTGTGTGTGTGTGTGTGTGTGTGTGTGTGTGTGTGTGTGTGTTACCTATATACTCCGAAACAGCTGAACCAATTTTCTTGAAATTTTACACAGTTGTACTATAAGCGTCTGTTAGTGTTCTTAGCTAGGTTTTGTGTCGAGGTACCCCCGATAAACATCGAAAATTGATAATCGAAAAAATCGGGTTATAGAAGAAGTGGTCCGATTATAATCAAATTTGATACACTCATAGGCAAAGACATAAGAAACGATATTCAGAAGCTTCAAGGTTGCAGTTCTTACAATAGTGCAGAAAATCGATAATATATGTATATAAAAGGCAAGATGTTTGTGTGTGTGTCTGTTTATCTGCCTGTATGTTTGTATTTTTTTTCAGCCCTTTTATTTTAGTTTTTGCTTAGGGTTTGGATCTAAGTAGGTATAATTGTAGTTCTTAGTCTCAGCCATGATACCATTTACTCAGAGGACTTATTTAGCCTTCAAGATTCAGTTTACAACGAAAAAACTTATTTGATATCGATACCAGGAAATCAAAATTTGACTTACATCCATTCATTTTTCTTTCAGTCTACGGTTTCGCTTTAACTGGAAACAACTATTGCTTTTTAGTCTTTCGTGTCAACGTCCAAAGAGTCTGAGTTCTAGGACCATGGATTAGTTTTAAAGCTTTCATTACATCCGAGCAACGCCGGGCTATACTGCTAGTATTCTATAATTTCGTGGGTAATACATATTTCACAGCAAAAACAGACACTCACGTGCCCATATCGAAAATAGTCACGTGACTGTCTATATGTATTCTCGATATGGTCACGTGAGTGTCTATATGTATATTCTTTCTTGATTATTTTGAATATTAACTGTTGTATCATTTGGGTCTGACGAGCAGTAAGGTTTGCTGTGAAATACGTATCACCCATGAAATTGTAGAATATCTAAAAAAATTTCTAGAGTAGATATATAGATAGATATAGATATTCAAAATTAAAAAATTAATGGCTTGAAAAGGAAAAGGCGATGTAATTTTTGTTGGCACACTCATTGATGACCTGTCTGTGTGAACTGCTTGTCCAATTTTTTTTCAACTTCTTAATTTTTAACTTTTAATTATTATTAATTGTAGGTTTCTAGATTTTAATTTCCTTTTTACCACGTTATTGTTTGTACAAATATAATCATAAAATACTACTATTAAAATTACGATTAAAATTAAATAGAAAAACTAACAATTATATTTTTTCGAGCGTAAATCCAACTCCTAATTTTTAAAATTTAAATTTCAGTGTCATACATTTAAAACAGACAACTGGCAACTCGAGTCAAAATTCATTTCTTTTATTGTTAAAGGTTTTTTATGAATCTAGGTCAAAGACCTTGCGCGAAGCTAAGAGCTAATACGTTAAGTTAAACCCCCTTCCCCTTATTTCTTTTTTCTTTTTTCTTTTTTCTTTATTTATTTTTTTCTTTATTCCAATTGACTTCGTCTGAATAAATTTGAAACATTCATTGTCGTGTGAATTTGGTCTGAGAAGAGGCTGAAATATATTATTTCCGAAAATGACCTTAGATTTTCATAGTTACCTACCGTTTTTGCTGTACCGAAATTGCTCACTGTTGGGAAAAAGAAATTGTAAACGCAAATTATACTCCATCAGCTTCTTTTCTCGCACTTCCCGCCTGTGGAATTCTCTTCCGCATACTTGCTTTCCTGACAGTTCCAATCTCCAAGAATTTAAATGTAAAGTCAATAGTCATCTCCTGTCTCACTAACTTACATCCTCTCTCTCTCTCTCATGCTTTTCTACATCCACCCCACTCTCATCAGTACTCTCTTCCCTCTCCTACTCTCTTCCTGACACCCCCTGCAACCTCTCACTCTTCATAACATTCTTTCTTGTCCACCCCACTCTCATCAGTAATATATTCCCCTCTCTTACTCTCTCCTTACACACTCTACAACCTCTCACTCCTCATAAAATTCCTCCTATGCACACCCCTTGCACAACAGTGGCAATAAAATGCCTTGCTTGGGGCGACAAAAAAAAATCACGCCTGTGAAATTCCCTTCTATATACTTGCTTCCCCGACAGCTACAATCTTCAGGAATTTAAATGTAAGGTCAATAGACATTTCTTATCACACTAACTCGCATCCATTCCCTCAAACACTCTTCCTATCTACCCAAAACCCATCCTTGGTATCCTCATCCGTCTATTACCCTCCTCCTCCTGACATTTCCTATAACTAACCACTCTTTCTCATCACTTTCCCCTATGTAACCCCCTGCACAATAGTGGCAGTGGAATGCCTTGCTTGGGGTGAAATGATTAAAAAAAAAAAACGAAGCTGCTATCAATTAACCATCATAGACAATCGCTCCTAACTCCCATTAGCATGGAACAGTCTTGCCTCCCTGAAGTCCCAGTCTTTTACAGTGAAACAGATATGGAACCGCAATTTCTACTCTAACAGCTTTTTTTCTCGCACTTTCCGCCTGTGGAATTCCCTTCCATATACTCGCTTCCCCGACAGCTACAATCTCCAGGAATTTAAGTGTAAGGTCAACAGGCACAACTTATCATACTAACTCTCATCCATTCTCTCAAACACTCTTCCCATCTACTTAACCCTCATCCTCGGTATCCTCATCCGTCTCCTTCCGACATTTCCTATAACTAACCACTCTTTCTCATCACTTTCCCCTATGTACCCCCCTGCGCAATAATGGCAGTGGAATGCCTTACTTGGGGTGAAATGATTAAAAATAAAAACAAAAACAAAAACAAAAAAAAACACAAATCATCTTACGATCTTGGCTGATCGCAACAGTTAATAAATGTCGTAAAACCCCATCAATTTTCAGATAAACCGAACAATTTATGTCAGCCACCTGAAATAATTTATTTTTATTTAAAAAAAATGTTTTTGAGTCAAACATTTTTAAATAGTACCGAATTTTTCTAATGTATCGCCAAAACTCAAATTAACTGCAAAACTTTATCAGTAATCTGCTAATAGGAATATTAACGTTCATATTTTTACGTATCCATCTAGATAAATTTCCGGAAAATTACGGTGATGTGAGTGATGAGCAAGGAGCAAGGAGAACAATTCAATTAGGATATCAAAATAATGATAGGACAAATAATGGTTGACTTTTTTTGGAGTATCAAATAGGACTTAAATAACATTGAACATGACAGACAATCAAGAAAGAGAAAATGTTTACCGTAGTTTTTATGTTTTTATTTCTGCGGTTAGTTTATTAAATGATTTGATAAAAATACTTGTTGGTCTTGGTATATTCAATCGTGTTATTTTTAAAGACTTAAGTTCTGATTGTTATGGAAAAAATAGTATTTCTTAATAAGCAGACCAATATTTGTTGGTCTAAATACGAATTGAGAGGTTTCTAAGATTGTACTTTGAGAAATATTACCATCGGTCAATATCATATATACAAAAAACAAATGAAAAACACGTTTTTTTTTTCAAAAATGAGGCAGTTCTGTACAGCAATTTAACGAAAAATTAAGGTCATTTTTACATTCACTGTCCTCATATTAGCTAAGAAATATGTTTTTTAATTTTTTTTTTTTGACTAGTGTCAACACTTTGTATACGCTAATATATATATATATATAGTACTGTGCAAAAGTATTAAGACAAGAACTATTTGATTTTTTATGAGGCATAAATATTAAGTTTAAAATCACCCCTGTTCTAACACTTTTGCACACTACCGGTCGTGTGCAAAAGTATTAGGATAGGGATGATTTTCCTAAAAACCTCACTGAAATTCAAATACAGGGTGAAAAGCCAAGTAAATTGCTAATAAATATTGATTATTTAAAACTAGGTGTAAAAGAAATATATTAAAAAGAAGTTATATTTAATTTTTCCTATTTTCTGTTAAACAAGTTATTTTGAAACTACTCATTATTCTATTATCCTTGGATATGACTTTTTTCTTATTCCCTCCTCTCAAATTGATAAATCTAATGTTACTTAGCAAGACACACTTTGGGGACAAATACAAGCTGCTTGGCAGGAGATACCATTAGATACACTGAAGCAGCTTGTGATGTCAATGCCTGACAGAAGGAAGGCTGTGATCAAAGCAAAAGCCTATTATACTAAATATTAAATTTATTTTGTAACAAGTATTTTTTTCTTGTTAAAGCATTTGTTGAGTAAATCAAATAAAATTACTTTAATTAAATTGTTTATTTTCTGTCAATATACCTCATAAAAGATAAAATAGTACTTGTTCTAATACTTTTGCACAGTAATGTATATATATATATATATATATATATATATATATATATATATATATATATACTAGGTGTGATTGGTAAATTGTCGCAATTATTTTATTATTTCAAAGCAAAAGGCTATTATACTAAATTTTGAATTTATTTTGTAACAAGTATTTTTTTCTTGTTAAAGCATTTGTTGAGTAAAAATTACGTTAATTAAATTGTTTATTTTCTGTCAATATGCCTCATAAAAGATAAAATAGTTCTTGTCCTAAAACTTTTTCACAGTACTGTATATATATATATATATATATATATATATATATATATATATATATATATATATATATAGGTGAAGAGAACCAACAGTTTCAGAATTCCGAGCTCTCCGGCATTTACTTTTTGTAAAAAAAACTGCTCAATACAACATATATTGTAGGGCATAATATAATTATAAGTAAAATTGTTTTTATTTAAAATTCATTTAATTTACATTGCGACAAGGAAATTTTTGTTTCGAGATTTTTACCTCGTCATCAGGCAATGTTGACTCAATGTTATGAAAATGATTTACATTTGAAAAACAGAAGGAGCCCTGCAATCTCGAAAGATATGTTCTATATTTTCAAATATAAAAGTTGAACTTCATTCTGATTAGTTAGATTAAACACACACATAAAGCTTTCTGCCTTCTTCAATCCATATTAAACCTTGATATAACAAGCGTATTGTTTTTTTACAATCAAATGTAAATCATTTTCACAACAATGAGTCAACATTGCCTGATGATGAGCTAAATTCTCGAAACATAAAAATGTCCGTGTCGCAATGTCAATTAAATTAATTTCAAATGAAAAAGAATTTTAGTATATATATATATATATATATATATATATACACACACATATATATATATATATACTGTGTATCTAGGCAGCAGTTTTTAATTGATGCATGTTTCATTAAATAATATAGACATGTTTTGTCGATGTATTTTATGAAAATTCTTTTTATATTGTCTGATAAGCTTAATAGCATTATCGTTGAAAGAAGAACTAAAATCACAATATTGATACGTGTTTTTTTATTTAACCACTCTGAACTTTCGGTTTACATCAGCCATTATAAAAGATGATAATTATATTGAGTGTATTAAACAGTTCGCGGACAAACTATAGTATGGCTGATGTAAGCCGAACGCTCAGAAAGGATTAAAAAACACGTATCAATATTGTGATTATATTTCTTCTTTCAACGATAATGTTATTAAGCTTATCAAACGATATGAAAAGAATTTACATAAAATAAATAGACAGAACTTGTCTATATTATTTAATAAAACATGTATATATATATATATGTGTGTGTGTGTGTGTGTGTGTGTGTGTGTGCAAGGAATATATAGAAAACGTTCATAAATGTAACATATTTCGTTCTTATTTAAGTTTCGTCAATCAGAATGAAAGTACCTGCAGTTTAAGCTCTGTATTGCTTTTCATTGGTCAGGTAGACTTCATATGTTTTTATTTTGTGTGATTGTATTTGTGTACGTGACGGCGTCTGGATTCTAGTTGCCATTGTTGTGTCAGTCTAACAACGGCCGTAGGTTTATTCTCTGAACTAGCAGTATAGAAAGCTTTAAAACTAATCCATTGTCCTGAAGCTCAAATAAGTCCTCTGAGTGAATGGTATCATGGCTAAAGACTAAGAACTATAATTATACCTACTAAGCGCCAAACCCGAAGCAAAAACCAAAATAAAAGGGCTGAAAAAGTGATTTTCATCAGACCCGGTAGGATATAGGGGTATCGATTTCCAATATCGGAGTCAAATAAGTCATCCAAGGATAAACTAACTTAAGTAAGTCCATGAAAACTTATCGTACCCATCGGGAGTAAAATTGAAGAAAATGAGCCATATTGATGTCTAAATATCGGTTTTTGATCAGATTCGATAGAATATCGGGAGTATCGATTTCCGATATCGGGAATATTATCGATTTTCTGCACTATTGTAAGAACTGCAACCTTGGAACTTCTGAATGTCGCTTCTTATGTCTTTGTGTTTGAGTGTATGAAATTTAATTAAAATCGGACCACTCCTATAACCCGATTTTTTCGATTATCAATTTTCGATATTTATTTGGGGTACCTCGACACAAAAGCTAGCTAAGAACACTCGCAGACGCTTATAGTACAACTGTGTCAATTTTCACGAAAATCGGTTCAGCCGTTTCGGAGTCTATAGGTAACGGACACACACACACACACAGACAAAGTTCCATTTATAAATAAGTTTAGATTTAGATTTGTGAGATGAGGATGCTTATATGTGTATCATATTTTTAATTAATTTAGCGAGAGTTTGTACGTGTGTTGATTGCTGTTGATTTGGTGTGTCGATCGAATGCCAACGGCAACTCTACGACGACGCCTGAATGTCCGACTTCTGCCACCCATCCTTCTTCAGCGTCGCCTGCGATGGTTCGGTCACGCAGCTAGACGGCCGGAGGGAGAGCTCATCCACGATGTCCTTTTCCCCTCTTGGTTGGGGCAAACGCGTTAGTGGGCAGCTGAAGACGTGGGCGACGACTATCAAGGATGACCTAGCAGCACTATCGAGCCCACAAGTAGTTGGTCTTCGACAATGGAACCGCAATTGGCTCGCAATTTCATGTGAATTGACTCAGAATCGGCGAACGTGGGCTGCGATGTTCCGAGATGTGGTTTGCGCTCAGGAGAAAGCCGGCTCAACCAGACCAGGATGAATGCCGAAACAGGTATAGGTAGGTAGGCTGTTGGTTTTGGCGTGTGTTGACGTGACATTCCCCGAAACTTCTGATGAAGCTTATATAAAAGCGAAACATGTATAAATTTATAAATGCTTCCCATTTGTTCCTTATTTTATCTTTGTGATGCATTTTAGTCCATATTTGATTCCAATCCATATATATATATATATATATATATAAATATATATATATATTTGTGTGTGTGTGTGTGTGTGTGTGTGTGTGTGTGTGTGTGTGTGTGTGTGTGTGTAAAAATTAAGACTAACACGTTATTCCATGGTTAAGCGGAAGTGTAGGCCTATTTCAGGCAAACCATTATCATCTTTCGTCTTTATTGTACAGAAGATTTTACACAAATCTATTACACAATTTTACACGAATCTATTACACGATTCGTGTAAAATCTTCTGTACAATAAAGACGGAAGCTGATGATGGTTTGCCTGAAATAGGCCATACTTTCGCTTAACCATGGAATAACGTGTTTGTCTTAATTTTTACATATATTTGCTCTCTCTCTCTATATATATATATAGAGAGAGAGAGAGAGAGCTCTCCTAGTGAGTTATCCTACCATTTTTGTACAGGATACTCCTTTGGATTCATCTATATCTATACCGCATGTATATATATATATTATATTTGATTACAATTCATATATATATATATATATATATATATAATTTTTCTAACATTTTTTTGCCTAATTTTTTATTTTTTTGATTATTTTTTAATGTTTTAATTATTTTTATTTTTGTTTTTTCTTTTGCTTTTTTTTTTTTAAGTAATACCAATTCGAACGTTTCGTCCACAATATAAACAAACTAGTGACGCCCCACTTCAACGTAAGATTAATAATAATCTGATCCTGAAATAATAATTTTTTTTTTCTTCCACGATTTTAGTAACCTATTTGTTGGTTTCGATATAAGCCTAACTAAATTATAAAAAATAATAAAAATTTATAAATAAAAACTTCATAAATAAAAAAATTTCACATTCGATTTACAATTTATAAGAAGACCTTAACCTAAGGAACGCTTATAATACCTAATTCAAATCGAAAAACGTTCACTTAATAATATGCACCTGATGATTGCCTACTGCATGAAACTCCGAGTCGTGCTTAAAACATAGAATTATATATATATATATATTTAATCATATCACCCCGAGCAAGGCCGTAACGCCACTGAAGCGCAGGGGGCTACGTAGGAAAGAAAAGATTGGAAAAGAGAAAACCGGAAACCACATCCTAAACAAGGAACAAGGGATGAGCCTCTTCATCTGTTCAATAGACGTGGGTGGAGTGTGAACCGGGCGATAGCTTAGTCTATCTACTCCAATTGATAAAAAAAAAAAAGAAAAGAGTGAAAAGATTAGAAAAGAGAAAGCCGGAAACCACATCCTAAACAAGGAACAAGGGGTGAGCCTCTTCACCTGTTCAATAGACGTGGATGTATATATATATATATATTCTATTTTAGACGAGTTATTACGCGACCTAGGTTTCTACTATGAGTGGTGTCTTCAGGCGATTTGCAATAACTGAGTTTACGTTTACCGTTTTTTTTTTTTTTTTTTTTTAAGAACGCTCACGTGGTAGGGAATTTTTGATTTATTGCAACCATGGATGAAAACGCCATAATTCCTTGTAATTTTAAAAATTCCGCGTTCAAAGATTCCCTGCCACGTATGCGTTAACCAAAAAAAAAAAAAAAAAAGAAAAAACCGTCACGTGAGCGTTCTTAAAAAAAAAAACGGTAAACGTTAAAATCAGTTATAACCCGTTTACAAATGGAAAATATTCAAAAGGTCTACAAAATAATTTTATTGAACGCTTTTTTAATAAAAATGTGCACTGGTCTAATCTTATTATGACCGGAAACTAAGTAATTAAACAATCAATATATATATATACAAAATAATTTCGCCCCAAGTAAGGCAGTACTTCCAATGGTGCGCAGGGGGTTACGTGAGAGGAGAGAGAGAGAGAGAGAGAGAGAGAGAGAGAGAGATTAAGTATCAAGATACAGGGATGTTGTGTAGTACAACATAGAAGATTGTGCGTTGTATGTAAGTACAAATGTCGGTCCGTTAGGTTCGACCTATTGGTGGGAGCTTTGTATTAATACATAGTAACGCACAATGCAGGAAGAGACAACTGAAGTTCCTGGGACATGCAATGAGGAAGGAGAGCCTGGAGAACCTGATACTGACTGGTCAGATAGAAGGAAGGAGAGACAGAGGAAGGCAGCGGATAACATATTTGCAGGGCCTGATCAGGTGGATGACGGAACGGGGGTTGCCAGGAGCAACAGGAGCAAACATACTAAGAGCCACAAGGGATAGGGAGACGTAGTGAGCCATGATCGCCTACGTCCTTAAGGGACAGGGCACATAGAAGAAGAAGAAGAAGAAGAACGCACAATGTTCTATGTTGTACTCCACAACAACTTGGCGACGAAGATAAGATCTGATCGCCCAAAGCGTTTATCACGTAGCAACGCAAAGTAACTTACCAGGTCGCTGACTCGTATTTTCTCCCTGACTCCTCGCTACACTGTTACCTATATTAGGAGGGAGAGTCCACTATCCCTAGACAGGTGAGTTCACCATAACAATGTTTCTTACATATCTGAGTGGAGAGCTTTTTAAGCCAAAATAGGATAGGGTAGAGGGATCTCATGATGGAATTAATGATCATGTGTCTGTGACATCCCTGCATAGAAAGTGGTCTTGACTGATATCAATGGCTAAGACAGAGGGTTCTCATGAAGGAATTAATGACTATATGTCCCTGTCATTCCTGGGCAGAGATTTTTGTCGGTGACTAGCATGAAGGGTTCCCATGATAGAATTAATGGCTATGTGTCTCTGATATCATTTGGTAGATATCTGTCTAGTCTAATGTCAGTAGCAAGGGTAGAGTGTTCTCATAGCAGAATTAATGACTATATGTCTGTTGTGGAGTACAACATAGAAGAGTGTGCATTGTATGTAAGTACAAATGCCGGTCCCTTAGATTCAGTGTACTGGTGGAAACTTTGTATTATCATGTAGTAACGCAGAGTAATTTACCAGGTTGCTGACTTTTATTTTTCTCCCTGACTACTCGCTACACTGTTACTTCTATTAAGATGGAGAGTCCCCTATCTCTAGACAGGTGAGTTTTTTTTTGTTTTTTTTTAATCATTTCACCCCAAGAAAGGCATTCCGCTACCACTATTGCGCAGGGAGTTACATAGGGGAAAGTGATGAGAAAGAGTGGTTAGTTATAGGAAATGTCGGAAGGAGGGTGATAGACGGGTAGGGATACCGAGGATGTGGGTGGAGTAGATAGAAAAAGAGCTTGTAAAAATGGATGCGAGTTAGTGTGATAGGAGATGTCTATTGACCTTACTTTTAAATTCCTGGAAAATGTATCTGTCGGGGAAACAAGTATATGGAAGAGAATTTGACCGGCGAGAAGTGCGAGAAAAGAAGCTGTTAGAGTAGAAATTGCGGTTACATCTTATCTGTTTCACTGTAAAAGAGTGGGACCTAGTTGCTAATCTAGTATCTCGTGCAAATTCATACCTAGGGGGTACCAGTGATCTAGGTTCATCGGAGCAGAAGCTGTGAAAGTATTTATAGAAGAGGCACAGGGAAGCCGCATCACGCCGGTGAGAGAGTGACTGCAGCCGGGCTGCCAAGTCGGTTTCACCATAACAAGGGGGTATCAAAATGTTGTGGAGTAGTTTTTGCACTGAAAGTTATAATCGTGCTATGTTGGTTGCTAATCGACTTAACGCACTCAAAATGTTAGGAACTTGGTAATCTTCCATTGAAAGCTGACTCCTTAGTATTCGGGTAGCTGCCGACTAATATCAGCTGCCTAGTAGTTTTACTGAAGTCCAATAGAACTCTAAAGAACTCCTATGAAGTTCCTGTTAACTCTTATAAATATAGGAGGGAGTGTCCATTATCTGAGGAATAGGTATGTTTCTCCATAACACAAAGGAAGAAAAGAGAAAGACGACAGTATTGGTGCGAATGGTTTTATATATAGGCGGTGGTGGAGAAAGGATATGATAAATATGGAAATCAGAGAGATAAAAGATGGCAACTGATGTTGCACTTAAATTCTTTGAGATTGTAATTATCAAGGATGCGAGTATATGGAAGGGGATTCCACAGGCGGGAAGTGTGGGAAAAGAAACTAATAGAGTAGAAGTGATGTTTACATTTGACATTTTTTACTGTAAAATGATGCGACTTTTTTTTCAACCTTGTAGCCCAAGATAATTAATGTAATGGGGGCAGCAGGGTGATAGGTTCGTTAGAATAAAAGCCATGAAAATACTTGTAGAAAAGACAGAAGGAAGCCACAACGCGTCGGTGGAAAAATCACTGATTTCGAGTTGCCAAATCGAGATCAATTATTTTGCAGATCCTCCTTTGAATTTTGTCAAGAACCCCGAGATAAATAGCAGGAGCTCCCAACCAGATCATACTGACAACAGTATTCAATGCTTGGACGAATGCTATATATATATATACTCTCTCACAATAATAATTACGCTCTCACACCCTGATTGAGCACTCTAGAAGAAAGGTAGACTTTGAAAAACAGTAGCCACGCTAGCGTTTACGCATCGCTCATTCAGTAAAAATGAATTTGAGCACTCTAGCTGCTGGGCGCGTAATATGATATGCGCTAAAAATGATGCCTTTTTTTCCACCAAACCCCCCGCGGCCCAGGGGTAGAGTTGCCGACTGACGCCAATTCGGTCGGGTTTCGAGCCTGGGTTATGTAGCAATCGGAGTCTAACCGTACTGATGAGCAGTGATACAGCGAAACGGATCTGTCTACGGATGACAATAATATGCGTATATATATATATATATATATATGCACACACATATATTTAATTTATTTGTATAAGCATATTTTTTAACAGATTCTCATATTTAAGAAGAAATTTTTTAATTTTCTGTTTAATAATTAAAGAGTATATTTATTTATATCTACGGGCCTGAATAATCTAGAAATCTTGTTAGAATAATATACGTTCTCCTAACAAGATTTCTCAATTATTTAGGCCGGTATATATATATATACTACCGGTTATAATTATTAGGCCACCCCAGGTTTTTTTTTTTTTAAAGAAATGATGTATTTCAGACTATTTTTAGTATTTATTGCCAAGTGGATAATTCTATATGAAAATAAAATTGTCCTTTTGTAATCATTATTTTGCAAAATTTTACAAGGCAGGGAAGCAAAAATGAACTCGTCCGAATCACCCTAAATTTTCTTTCATAAATTTTCTTTCATTAATGAAACTGCAATATAGGTAATTATTAAATACTTTATAAATTCATTTGTTGCACATGTTATTGTGCAATATTAACAAAAAAAAAAATTCTATTTTCATTTACAATTATTCACTTGGCAATAAATACTAAAAAATAGTATGAAATACATCATATTTTAAGACACTGGGGTAACCTAAAATTATGGCCGGTAGTATATATATATGTAAAAACATTTCCGAAATTTACATTCGTTAAATGACCATTCAACGAATGTAAATTTCGGAATATTTGTGACATATTACATATATTTGGCTCTGTAAATAGAGATAATACTATTTACATCGAGCCCTCCAGCTTGATCAGTTTTAATATTAATAAAATTAATATTAATAAGATCTGTTTTTTGGTGAATTTTACCTCTTTGCTCACCATTTTTTAATTTAATACACACACACACACACACACACACACACACACATATATATATATATATATATATGTGAAAAGTGTATGTATATATATATATATATATATATATATATATATATATATATATGTAATTTGTTATATATATTATATTGTTTATATATTATATATGCGTGGTACTTATTTAAAAGCGTTCAATATCAGTGATAGAGCAGACATATTCATATAGATAGGTGTGAGTTTGTAACCCTGGGTTTCACGCTCTCGCGATCGTCAGACAAACTGATTAATTTTTTTTTTTAAATTGGTTATATTCGTGTATTTTGTGGAAGTGGGGGAACAAATCTGTCGTGACGACAGATTTTTAATCAGTTTGTCTGACGATCGCAAGAGCGTGAAACCCAGGGTTTCAAACTCACACCTATCTATCTATCTATCTATCTATCTATCTATCTATCTATATATATATATATATATATATATATATATATATATATCCTGTATAATTATAAAAAATCAGTGAATCTACTCAAGTACGAGAATCCATTAAAAATAATTTTCAAACAAATAAATCAAAAATATGTCGCAGATATTCCAATTCGTTACGGATTACGTAAAATTTTGTAAATAAACACACACACACACACACACACACACACACACACACACACACACACATATATATATATATATATATATATATAAGAAAGTAGCTAACCTATCGAGCCAACGAACCTACCAGGGTTTCACCAAATTGGATCTTCATAGCCAACTTGCCCTGAAGATCTAATTTGGTGAAACCTTGCTAGGTTCGTTGGCCGTCTAGGTTAGCTACTTGCCTATTTATTTGATCTACCAGTGTATTGAGCGCTTTACGTGTTAGGTTCCTCGTCTCGGTTTTTTTTTCTTTCGACTAGTACTTTGACTAATGTTCAAGTGCTTAGTTCGTTTCTTTTTTATTAACATTTTTCCCCTCCGCGTTCATACTCGGTGGATTTTTCGAGATGTGTTTAAAAACAAATTTACAGTTATATATATATATATATATATATATTAGCCAACACTATTTCTTTATATATACATTATTTAAAATAAAATTAATTTCAACTCTTTGCCTTGATAAAGTCCAACATGAAACGAAACACTTAAGCGAGAAAAATATATTTTTCCTCTTGTATTCTTTATTTAGTTTTGCACTTTTAATTTTCTCATACTATAACTGAATATACTTTTCCAAATTGTCGACATGGAAAACAAATAACATACGTAACCCAAATCAGTCAGTCAGTTAAGTGCCATACGTGATACACGCTTGGGCGATCATGTCTCGAAAGAGACATGACTGACTGGGCAGATTATCCCACAGTAGGTTGCCATTGCTTTCTGCGGTAGACTGGTTGCCGACCAAGGCTATAGAACCCAATCTGTCCTGCTATTTAACCCATAACTGGAGGGAAGAGACGGATTAATACCTTTCCCAAGGGTATTTGCGCGTAAGTGAATACAATGGATTCAACTGGAATTCGAACTCGGCTCCCCGGTTTCTCGTTCCGAGCCGATATGAAATACAAAAAAACTACTCACATTCGCTCACTCAAACAGAAACAGGAAAGACTTTCTCCAAAAAATACATTGAAGAGAAAAATCATTCCTGAATGCTTGTGTAGATTCGTCAAGATATCGCAACGTGTTTTTTTTCTCCTTATGACCACGAATTTTTAAAATGTACAGAAAATTGAAGAAACTAAACGCGTACTTTTCAACAGGACATATATTTCAGCAAATGCTCTACACAAAAAGAATAAAAATTTCATAAAAATTCAATCAACCACAACAGCAAGAAACACATCCACTACTCCCACAATAAAGTAAATAAGTTAATTAACAATAGCAAAAGGTCTAAGGTCGGCAGTAAGAACCTAGTTACCAAATTATCCAAATTCAATTTATCGGATATACAACTAGAAGCTTTGGTCAAAAGTTTGATAGATAGATCCTTGTGCAAATTAACTGAAACAAAGTGAATAATGTCTCCCTAGGATCTTTCACACTTATCCTGATCACGTAAACGTCGTCACTTGGTGTTTTTTCTCTTCCGACCGCAGTTTCTTCTACGTTTTTGACTGAGATAGATAGATAGATAGATAGATAGATAGATAGATAGATAGATAGATAGATAGATAGATAGATAGATAGATCGTTGCGTCAATTTATTTGAAAAAAGGAACGAATAACATCTTCTTGGGATCTTTCACACTTTCCCTGATCACGTATTCGTCGTCTCTTGGCGTTGTTTTTTCGCTTCTGACCGCATCTTCCTTTACGTTTTAGAGATAGATAGATAGATAGATAGATAGATAGATAGATAGATAGATAGATAGATAGATAGATATGAACAGACTGAGATAGATAGATAGATAGATAGATAGATAGATAGATAGATAATGAACAGGCTAAGATAGATAGATAGATAGATAGATAGATAGATAGATAGATAGATAGATAGATAGATAGATAGATAGATATATCCTTGCGTCAATTTATTTGAAAAAAGAAACGAATAATATCTTCTTGGGATCTTTCACACTTTCCCTGATCACGTATACGTCGTCTCTTGGCGTTGTTTTTTCGCTTCTGACCGCATTTTCCTTTACGTTTTAGAGATAGATAGATAGATAGATAGATAGATAGATAGATAGATAGATAGATATGAACAGACTGAGATAGATAGATAGATAGATAGATAGATAGATAGATAGATAGATAGATAGATATAAACAAACTGACATAGATAGATAGATAGATAGATAGATAGATAGATAGATAGATCATTGTGCAAATTAACTGAAGCAAAATGAATAACCGAGATACGTCACAGATTACATAATGAAAATCTACAACAACAATGAATCTGATTTTACTAAAGGATACATCCTATGCCTAATCAGTGCCACATAAACAACATCCACCTATGTGTCCTTGACAAAATTCAACGGAGAATCTGTAATGTGATCGATCCCAATTCGGCAGCTCAGATACAGTCACTTTCTTACCGGCGTAATGTGACTTCCCTTTCACGACTTTAGCTCCGATGAACTTAGCTCCCTGGTGACCCTTGTGTATGAATTTACTCTACTAGGTCCCACCCTTTTACTGTGAAACCAATAAAATTTAAACGCAAATTCTACTTCACCAGCTTCTTTTCTCGCACCTCCTGCCCGTGGAATTCCCTTCCGTTTCCTTGCTTATTCGACAGCTACAATCTCCAAGAATTTAAATGTAAAGTCAATAGTCATCTCCTATCTCACTCACTTGCATTCTCTCTCTCTCATGCTTTTTTCTCCGTTCCCTCCACTCTCATCAGTATTCTCATTCTTCTCTTACCCACTTTCTGACACCCCTATAACCTATCACTCTTTCTCATAACTTTTCTCCTATGTAACCCCATGAACACCAGTGGCAATAAACTGCTTTGCATGAGGCGATATGATTATAAAAAAAAACTCAATTCCTCGCAGATATCTAAAATCCCTAATGCAATTAACAAACAACAAAAATATCCACAAATCTACTTCCGATAAGGATGAAGGAATTGTAATCATGGACGAACAGGTTTACCAACAGAAAATAAGAGACCTTGTTGACGAAGACAACTTCTAATACCAAAAAGTAATTGAAAGCAAAACTCCATATCGACATCAAAAAGTTACTAACAAAAGAATACACCTTAAGGCTAAAACTTATTGCACACCATCCAAAAATACGTAGATTATACGGACTACGAAAAAGCACATAAACTAGACATAACAATGAGACCTATTATATCAGGAATAGGCAGTATCCCATATAAAAGAGCTAGCAAGCAAAACAAAATCTTAACAACACTTCTCTGTACAATCAGCCCGTCACACACATAAAAGGTTCTCTGGTGATCTTTTAATTAAATAAAAAGTCATAGATATCAAAGGCAAATATATAGCAAGTATAGACATAAAATATTTATACACTAACGTCCCTATAGAGAAATACCTAAATCTACTAAAATACCACTAACTAAAAAAAAATTACTTTTCCTTACACATAAAATCACTAAGCAATGTTTCTTTACTTTCGATGACAACTTATATAGACAAACATTTGGTTTACCCATAGGATCGCCTCTCAGTGACGTACTCGCTTCACTATTCTTAGAGTTTTTAGAAAGGGGCTTATTCAGAAATATTCTGCCACCAAATTTTTCTTATTTCAGATACATTGGCGACTCTCCATCATTATATTCACAAAATACTAATATCACAGATCATGACAACCAAATTAACAGTGTTAAACCTACAGCAGACTTCACCTTTGAAACAGAAACAAACAATTCTCTTCCCTTCCTAGATATCATGTTACACAGAAACAATAATGAACTCAATTTTGATGTCTACAGAAAAGGAACCAACAAAAACGACCTGATCAGTTTCTATTCAAACCACTCATGTAAAATGAAATCTTTTTTTTTTTTAATCATATCACCTCGAGCAAGGCGGTAACGCCCCTGATGCGCAGGGGCTACGTAAGAGTGAAAAGATTGGAAAAAGAGAAAGTCGGAAACCACATCCTAAACAGAGAACAATTGATGAGCCTCTTCACCTGTTCATTTGACGTGGGTGGAGTGGGAACCGGGAGATAGTTTAGTCTATCTACTCCAATTGAAAAAAAAAAGAAAAAAAAAAGAAAAGATTGGAAAAAAGAAAGCCGGAAACCACATCCTAAACAGGGAACAAGGGATGAGCCTCTTCATCTGTTCAATAGACGTGGGTGGAGTATGAACCGAGCGATAGTTTGGTCTATCTACTTCAATTGAATAAAAAAGGTTGGTGACTTGCCAAGTCTTAACTTAGTTAAACTCCAGTCAAATAAATTTCAACTAGGCATGAAAAGTTTAAAATTAAGCAAAAACGAAAAAAATGGCTTACTTTTAACAATATTCAAGACAGTTGATTCCATCCCAAAACACACATTGTTTCTGCCAGTGAGTTGAAAAAACTAATTGTTCAACTGCTATAATTATAGGTTTCTTTTTAAGAGCATTAAGAATTTACAGCTTTCAATATTTATCCAATGAAGAAATATACACAAATATACATTTAAAAACCTACAATATCCATATCACTTTATTCACAACACAAAAACAAAAAGGAAAAGCACGTAATATACACAATCGCAACAATACATTATTCGCAACTTTTGCGAATTTGAATAATAACAGATACATTATACTACCTACCAACTCCAGAACATCTACAATCCAAAACAAATTATCTCATCTAAACAACATCCAAATAGTCACAACCACTTAAAAAAAAACTATTATGGATATAATCAGATCTAGAAAAACCCAAGACAGTAATAACTCGGAGACAGGCATGTATAAAATAAATTGTGCCTCTCAAAATATATTGGGGAAACCTGCAGAAAATTAAAAAAATCTATCTATTAACACAGAAGAGACCTCATAAATAATAATTTAACTAATTTACTGATCATACACAGAAATGTTCGAACACAATTTCGACCTAAAAATGCCATATTCATCAAAAGTGTAAGTAATTTACTTTAAAGGAGAGCGCCGTCATCAAATATTATCAAAATATAAATATACGCTCCGGTTATTTCCCAATCTAACCTTTCTTAAAGGAAACAATGCGTTCCCTGACTAACATACACAAAAAATATTTTTTTAAAATCCAACGAAAACTGTTAATTTCCATAAGTTTATATCATCTCATAACATAACATTAAAATGCACATATAAGATTCTCTTCAAACATGAACTATGGCGTTTTTTAAATGTTTAATATTTTCATTTAATCTTATGAATATTCATGGGCGATTTTTCATTTCTAATAGCCAACAACATGTCTTTATAGATACTTTATTTAGAATAAAGTTCTTTCAACTCTTTGGCTTGATAATGTCTGTCATGTGACAAAACACATAGACGGGGGAGAAAATATATATTTTTCCTGTTAGCTTTATTTATTTTCATATATATATTTATATATAAATATCAATATATATCAATATATATATATATACATATATATATATATATATATGTGTGTGTGTGTGTGTGTGTGTGTAAGTATATATATATATATATATATGTATATATATATAAATATATATACATATATTTATATATAAATATCAATATATATATATATATATATATATATATATATATATATATGTAAGTATATATATATATAAGTATATATATATATTAAAGGACAAAATGTTCACCACTTACTTACCCCCAAGGTTTTAAGCATATCGGTTTCATCAAGCAGTAAGAGCAAAACCTTATATATATATATATATATATGTATGAGAGGAAAAGTCAAACATTCATGTCGAAAGTACGAATAATATTTGACCTATCCTTGTATATATATATATATATATATATATATGTGTGTGTGTGTGTGTGTGTGTGTGTGTGTGTGTGTATGTGGGTGGGTGAATGTGTAATAAATATATATATATAATGCAATTAAGAATGTGCATGAATTTTAAGGTGTCTTTTTTAAATTTATTTATTTAAAAAAATATCTCCATAATTTTGTGAAGTGTCAAGTGGGCACTAATGCATTGGTGTTGAAATCATTGGTATGGCTGTTTGAATCGTCAGTTTATTTTATTGTTTCAATTTTTAGTTATAATATCATTCTGTATTTTAGGTGGTGTGTTCTTTTTTTTTTTGCCATTTTATAAACGTTTTTTGATTTTACGATTATCGAATATAGGAATATACATACACTAAATGAATTGTGTTCTAATCTTTCTTTTTTTTTTTAATGTTTGTGTGTTCATCTTGTCCATTTTTCTTTAGTTTTTCGATGGCAATGGTAAATCTGTTGTATTACAAGTATTGTATTGTAGATTTCTAGTTCTTTTTTTAATGTTTGTGTCTGTTTTTGCTTAGATTTTTTTCTCATTTTTTTCCTTTTCTTCGTTGCAGTTTACTTTCTTTCTTTTTTTGTTATTGTTTTGAAATATTCTACATTTTATATTAATGTTTATGGCTTATATTAATGTTTGTTCTTTTCTGTCACTTCTGTTAGAGAGCGTTCCGTGTAATGCAAATATCGTAATTTCAGGTTTTCCCCAAAAAGCCAGACTTTGTCTTTTGTTTCGTCAAATTTTATTTTCCTCTCTCATTTTTTTTAGTTTCTATATTGTTCTTTGACTCCACCATTTTTTTATATGTTTATTTTTACAATATTGTTTTTTTTTTTTTTCATTATTTTTTTTTTTAATTTTTTGGTTTTAAATTTTAAATTTTTTTTTTTTGGTTGGAGTCAGTCCATTCTCTGTGTCTCATCAGTAGTCAATCTCAGTCAATATTTTTTTTTTACTTCTATACATCCTTCTACAACTCATAAAAAAATATTATTAGTCATTCAAATTCGCTCCATGTCACCGATTTCTGAAAAACTATTCAGTGAAACCACTGGACGAATTAAAAAAATAAAAAATAAAATAAAAAGTGGTGGGGAATTAAAAAAAAAAATACTGAAGAAACTTAAACATGAAGAAACGTTGAAGAAAAAAAACCGTCCGCCATCTTTCCTCGTTATCTTTCAACCTTATTTGCATCAGTTTTGTTCTCTTTTTGATATTGTCAGAATCTTGGTAGTAACAGTGATTGGTGTCAATCTGCTTTAGGGATGTTGTTGTTGTTGTTGTTGTTGTTGTTGTTGTTGTTAATGATGATGCTCTTGGTGATAGTCGTATAATATCAAATCGCTGTATGGCTGGATGCTGTGCAAGGTCAGTAACGGAAAAAAACTGGACCCTCCTCACAGTTGCTGGTTTCTTCTCCGAGGGAGAGTTTACTTCACTTTCCTCGTCTTCTTTTTCTTCTTCCTCTCTGTAGCAGGCACGTCTGCAAAAAGCACACAAAATGAAAACATGAGAAAACTAAACTAGTAGTGTTATAGACTTTTTGGTGGGTTGTGGATCTTCGCCGCCAATTTTCGTGAAGTTGTTGTGGTGAAACTTCTTCGTAAAGTTGTAATAACCGGTAGTTCCGGAAGTAAGACACGAAAAACAAAAGGTAAATTCAAAACAGTATAGTATAACAAGAATATATGTACAATTAAGTGTTAGTAATCAGTAAACAGAAATAAGTAAGTCCTAATGGTACAGTTACGCCGCTTATTGCCTGACTAGTGGTTGGCTTTAACTGCGTACTCGCTGTCGTTAACCGCCGTACTTCACTGTCTACGAAATTCACACAGGCAATTATATATAATAAGAGGAAGAGTACATTCCTCGTAGAAGGGCACCATAACACGGTGTTTGGGCAACAAAAAAATACGATTAATACTATGGGTTGTGTGTTTTTAGAGATGAAACCAAACATAGGGTATATCCGGCTGTTGATTTAAGTTAATACTCAAGCTTTGGAATCTGGAAGTGTTAGTAATCAGTAAATAGAAATAAGTAAGTCCTAACGGTACAGTTACGCTGCTTATTGCCTGACTAGTAGATGGCTTTAACTGTGTACTCGCTGTCGTTAACCGCCGTACTTCACTGCCCACGGAAGTCACGCAGACAATTATATATAATAAGAGGAAGAGTACATTCCTCGTAGAAGGGCACCATAACACAGTGTTTAGGCAACAACCAAAAAATAAGGTTAATACTATGGATTGTGTGTTTTTAGAGATCAAAACCGAACATAGGGTATATCCGGCTGTTGATTTAAGTTAAGACACAAGCTTTGGAGTCTGGAAGAGTTTTGATGCCCACTACTTGACAGGAGATAGACTTGACCAGTGTATGGATCCAGTGCCGTCCATTTGTATTACATTCTACCTCGTAGTGATAGTAGCTGGACGAGGAGTTGTCAAGGGAAAGCGCTGAGTTGTTATAACAACAATTGATACTAATTTTATAGCAATGATTCTAAAAACGTCATTCTCTCCAAATTTGTAAACAAAGCGTTCAGATGAATTTTTTAAAATCATTTCAACCCAAGCAAGTCTGGAATCATCAATCTACACATAATTTTTTTTATTTATTTTTATATTGGTCATGTTTAAATACAACTCTACATAACACAGTTCAGTTTGTATAAGATTTGCAAAATATACACACTTGTACAAATTAATTAAAACAAACGCTTTATTTCCCTTTCTTTTACCTTACAGTCAGTTTTAGACCCACTGGAGTGACAGGGTGTCATCGATTTCTGTTTTTTCTTCCAGATTAGGTAATTTCTGTGGAGCGCAGTAATATGAATCTAGTTTCATTGTGTATTAGGAAATTTGTTTGGCCTTAAAAATATTGCATTATCCGTGATCACATCAGATTTTTATCACGCCCAGACACTATTGCCTCGACCATCGATTAGATAGTCGAGGCAATAATGTCTGCGATTGACGTTACACCAAGAACGCGTAAGATTATCTACGGCCATTGTCTGCGATTGACGTTACACCAAGGACGCGTACGAAAACTGTAACGCTGTACGAACACACTGACAGAGACTTACAGAGATTGCGGACATTGCTGGTGTCAGCCTTTCAACTGTCAGTCGTGTCATCAAGGCATAGAAGCAAACTTGATCCATCAGTCCAAAACGTAAAGCGAAATGCGGTCGGAAGAGAAAAACAACCCCATGAGATGAGGTATACGTGATCAGGGAAAGTGTGAAAGATCATAAGAAGACATTACTCGTTTTGTTTCGATTAACCTTTCCAAGGATCTATCTATCTATCTTAGACTTTTCATTATCTATCTATCTATCTATCTATCTATCTATCTATCTATCTATCTGTCTGTCTATCTTAGACTTTTCATTATCTATCTATCTATCTATCTATCTATCTATCTATCTATCTATCTATCTATCTATCTATCTATTTTCATTATCTATCTATCTATCTATCTATCTATCTATCTATCTATCTATCTATCTATCTTAGACTTTTCATTATCTATCTATCTATCTATCTATCTATCTATCTATCTATCTTAGACTTTTCATTATCTATCTATCTATCTATCTATCTATCTATCTATCTATCTATCTATCTATCTATCTATCTTAGACTTTTCATTATCTATCTATCTATCTATCTATCTATCTATCTATCTTAGACTTTTCATTATCTATCTATCTATCTATCTATCTATCTATCTATCTATCTATCTATCTTAGACTTTTCTTATCTTATCTATCTATCTATCTATCTATCTATCTATCTATCTATCTATCTATCTATCTATCTTAGACTTTTCATTATCTATCTATCTATCTATCTACCTATCTATCTATCTATCTATCTATCTATCTATCTTAGACTTTTCATTATCTATCTATCTATCTATCTATCTATCTATCTATCTATCTATCTATCTTAGACTTTTCATTATCTATCTATCTATCTATCTTAGACTTTTCATTATCTATCTATCTATCTATCTTAGACTTTTCATTATCTATCTATCTTAGACTTTTCATTATCTATCTATCTATCTATCTATCTATCTATCTATCTTAGACTTTTCATTATCTATCTATCTATCTATCTATCTATCTATCTATCTATCTATCTATCTTAGACTTTTCATTATCTATCTATCTATCTATCTATCTATCTATCTATCTATCTATCTTAGACTTTTCATTATCTATCTATCTATCTATCTTAGACTTTTCATTATCTATCTATCTATCTATCTATCTATCTATCTATCTATCTATCTATCGTGGACATTTCATTATCTATCTATCTATCTATCTATCTATCTATCTATCTATCTATCTATATATCTATCTATCTATCTATCTATCTTAGACTTTTCATTATCTATATATCTATCTATCTATCTATCTATCTTAGACTTTTCCTTATCTATCTATCTATCTATCTATCTATCTATCTATCTATCTATCTATCTATCTATCTTAGACATTTCTAACTAATCCCTATCACAAACACATGTCCAGTTGTTCAATACTCACAGATCCCAACCTGTGGTTTATACTGCAACAATGCTGAACGGACCTTAGTTACAATTTCTGGGTGAGCTCATATAATCTGGGGTGTCAGTCGTGGCATCAAGGCTAAAAGACAAACTGAATCTATCTGTCCAAATCGTCAAAATGTAAAAGAAAACAATATCAAGAGATGACGTATATGTGATCAGGGAAAGTGTGAAAGATCCTAGGAAGACATTATTCTTTTTGTTTTAGTTAATTTACACCAAAGTAAATCTCTGTTCATATCTATCTATCTATCTATCTATCTATCTATCTATCTATCTATCTATCTTAACCCAAAATGTAATTTTAAAAAATGCGGTCAGAAGGGCAAAATATACCAAGAGACGATGTAGACGTGATCAGGGAAAGTATAAAAGATCCTAGGAAAACATTATTCGTTTTGTTTCAATTAATTTTCGCAAGGGTGTAAGTCGTATATGTCGTAAGTCGACTTGTAGTGAATTATTTTTTCTTGCAAATGTGAGAGTGTGTGTGTGGGTGTGGTGGGGGACAGATGTTCAGAGGCTAGTATACGAGAAAAAAAAAGAACATTTCGAAGTTGACCCAACCTTGCTTCTTCGCCTGGTGTTTTGTTTCAGATTTCGCCTTTACCCTCTTGGCTTCCGGCGTGTGCATCTTGGCCAAAGACTTCAGGGCCGACACTGGTTCTTCAGACTCGTACTGGTTAACCACCTCGGACATTGGCTCCATCATCCCATCCTCTTCCTCGTTTCCAACTTCTTCAGACGAAACGCGGGGAGCGTAACCTTTCGACAACGATTCTGAATTAAACATGTTCTCTGCATTGAAAAGAAAAGCGTGGAAAAGGCGTCAAGCGAAGAAATTAACAAGGAAAATAAAAATGCTTCAAGGTTGTTAACAAAAGGGGCATTTCAAAATGCATATTACAAATTGGGGATACCGAATTCAAACAAGTAAACAATTTAAATATCAAGAAAGATTTTCAGCAGAAGACAAAAAGTAGGACACTGAAACCTGAAGAGGCACTAGAATAGCCAAAGATGAATTCCAAAATCTATGGCTTCTGCTCGGACGAACTTAAGTCACTGGTGCCTCTTCAACAGGTGTTTACTCGAGCAACCAGACTGGCAACTGGGTCCCACCCATTCACAGTTAGGTTAGCCAAATGCAGACGACAATTCTACTCCTGCAGCTTCTTCTCTCGCACTTCCCGCCTGTGGAACTCGCTCCCATATTCTTGCTTTCCTGATGGCTACAACCTCCAATAATTTAAATGCAATGTTAATACTCATCTATTAACCACTGGACTCTAGCTCTCTCCCCACCCCGTATATCCTTCCCTTTCTCTCCACCTATGTACCTGTCATCACACCTGCATTCTCATCTTTCTATCGTTCCTTTCTAACTGGTTTGTACTCCTCACTCTCTTCTAATTAATCTCTCTTACAGTTATGTAGCTCCCCGCACACCAGTGGCATTTCCGACTTACTCGGGGTGAAATGATTAAAAAAAAAACTATCAGTCGTGTCATCAAGGCAAAGAAACAAACTGGATCAGTCAAAAACGTAAAGGGAAATGCGGTCGGAAGAGAAAACCAACCCAAGAGATGACGTATACATGATCATGGAAAGTGTGAAAGATCATAGGAAGAGATTATTCCTAGCACCTGAAGAAGGCCGGAGCATACAATTACCGAAATGTCGTACAGATGGCAACAAAAATGAGGACAATAGTCCGAATACTGATTCAAATTTATTCGTCGTCTTTGAGGAAATCCATCAGTCCAAAACGTAAAAGGAAATGCGGTCTAAAGAGAAAACCAACCCCAAGTGATGACGTATACGGGATCAGGGAAAGTGTGAAAGATCACAGGAAAACATTATTCGTTTTGTTTCGATTAACTTTCCCAAGGATCTATCTATCTATCTATCTATCTATCTATCTATCTATCTACTTTTTTGGCATTAAATAACCCACAGAGGTTGATATTCCTTTCTAAATGGCAGTGAAGGCTAGAGATGCCTTCTAAAAGCTAAGCAAAGTATTAAGAAACAGAAAAATTTCGTGAGAAAGACGACGAATAAATGATCTTTCACACTTTCCCTGGTCACGTATACGTCATCTCTTGGGGTTTGTTTTCTCTTCCGACCGCATTTCCTTTTACGTTTTGGACTGATGGATCCAGTTTGTTTCTTTGCCTTGAATACACGACTGACAGTTGAAAGGCTGAAACCAACAATGTCCGCAATCTCTGTAAGTCTCTGTCAGTGTGTTCGTACGCGTCCTTGGTGACAGAAAAGTTTCGTTAGGAACAAATAAAAGAATACTGAACAGAAAAATATCGTGAGAAACAAAGAAAAGAGTACTGAACTGTTATGTAATATCAGTCTTTCTAAATGGTAGTGAATGGCGGAGATGTTTTCTAAGAGCTAAGCAAAGTATTAAGAAACAGACAAATTTCGTTAGGAACAAATAAAAGAACACTGAACTGTTATGTAATATCAGTCATTCTAAATGGCAGTGAATGCTGGAGATGCCTTCTGAAAGCTAAGCAAATTATTAAGAAACAGAAAAATTTCGTTAGGAACAAAGAAAAGAGTACTAAGCTGTTATATAATCTTAGTCCTCCTATATGGCACTGAATGGTGGAAAATTTCCTCAAAGACGACAAATAAATTTGAATCAGTACATACATTATTCGGACTATTGTCCTCATCTTTGTTGCCATTTGTACGACATTTCGGTCGTTGTACACTCTGGCCTTCTTCAGGTGCTAGAAATTTCGAACCGAACCCTTTATTATAATCACTGGGGTATATCATTTTTATGCCTTGCGTAGTAAATCTGATTCAACAGAAATGTAACTCTACAGGAAGATGTTGAGGATAACATGGAAAACACTTGAGTATCTATGAAGTTTTAGCGAAAATAGAAACAAAAAGACACTTATACTTCACATCAGAAAGAGACAGTTGAAATTTCTGGGGCAGATCAAGAGGACAGACGGCTTGGAAAATCTGACACTCACAGGAAGGAAAATAGGTCAGAGAAAAACAACGCTTAACTGACTAGTAAGCTTCGGCAAAGAGATGGCTAAACAAGGTTCAAAAAGACAAAATTCATTAAGAGCTAAAAAGCATAGGAAGTTGTGAAGAGCTACTATCGCCATGTTCTTTCAAGTCGTAAGCTATAGTGGCTCTATGCAACTTCCATAGAAGTTCCACATCAAGTAAATAGAAGAAGAATATATATATTTAATCTTTTATTTAAAAAAAACGTCATGTGTATAGAGGCTTGCGTGACGTGTTCGAATTCTGCCCTAGGTGTTGCGTTCCTTGTCCCTCAAACACCCTTGCGAAATGTATGTATCCGTTTCTTCTCCGCCCGGCTACGGGTTAAATAAGAGAGATCAGCCTCTCTAGCCTTGATTGGCAATCAGTCTAAGAGAATAACGCTGAATTGAATACTATCTGAGTCCGTTCATTATGTATCCAATATTTACTACATATATCTATTTTTCTATCCAGTACTATTCACACCACTCTATCAATATTTCCATTTTATATTATTCATATCTATCTATCTATCTATCTATCTATCTATCTATCTATCTATCTAAGACTTTTCATGATCTATCTATCTATCTATCTATCTATCTATCTATCTATCTATCACAGTTTATTCATTAGGAAGAGATAGCTACATTTCCTGGGACATGCAATGAGGACGTAGGGCTTGGAGAACCTGATACTAACAGGCCAGATAGAGGGAAGGAGAGACAGGGGAAAGCAGCGATCTAAATATTTTTCCTATCTATCTAATGCTATTCACATCTATGTATGTATCTCTTTAATACTATTCAACACACACACACTCTCTCTCTCTCTCTCTCTCTCTCTCTCTCTCTCTCTCTCTGTCCAAGAGCTATGTACCTAGCTATCTAATACTATTCACATAATTCTATCTTTCTATTTAATAATGTTCATCATCTATCTATCTATCTATCTATCTATCTATCTATCTATCTATCTATCTATCTATCACAGTTTATTCATTATGAAGAGACATCTAAAGTTCCTGAGACATGCAATGAGGATGTAGGGCTTGGAGAACCTGAAACTAACAAGCCACGTAGAGGGAAGGAGAGACGGGGGAAAAGAGCGCGTAATGCACTTGACTGGCCTGAGCAGGTTACTAGCAGCTCGGGGCTTGCATGGTGTAACAGGAGAAAGCGAGCTAAGAGCCACCAGTTATAGGGAGATGCGGAATGCCATGATCGCCTACGTCCTTAAAGGACAAGGCACATAGAAGAAGAAAAAGAATATCTATCTATCTATCTATCTATCTATCTATCTATCTATCTATCTAATACTTTATTTAACAGTTCAATATCTATGACTAGTTATCGATTTATCTAATACCATATATATATATATATATATATATATATATATATATATATACTAGCAGTATAGCCCAGCGTTGCTCGGATGTAATGAAAGCTTTAAAACTAATCCATGGTCCTGCAGCTCAGACTTTTTGGACGTTGGCACGAAAAACTAAAATGCAATAGTTGTTTTCAGTTCAATCGAAACCGTAGACTGAAAGAAAAATGAATGGATGTAAGTCAAATTTTTCATTTTCTGGTATAGATATCAATTTGATTAAAATCGGACCACTCCTTCTATAACCCGATTTTTTCGATTATCGATTTTCGTTATTTATCGGCTGTACCTCGACACAAAACCTAGCTAAGAACACTCGCAGACGCTTATAGTACAACTGTGTCAATTTTAAAGAAAATCGGTTCAGCCGTTTCGGAGTCTATAGGTAACGGACACACACACACACAGACACACACACACACAGACAAAGTTCCATTTATAAATAAGTTTAGATTTAGATTATATATATATATATATATATATATATATATCAGAATATGTAATAGCTATATAGCTGTATTATTCTCCATTGTCTTATAGGAAACCTCTTCAAATGAACTTGAAACGTTTCCCCGATAAAACCGAGTATCATTGCATTGGAGCGGAAACGAGACCGCATGATAACGGATGTGAGCACGCTGTAAATTTAATTGCGCCTTAACGCCGATATCATGTAAGTTACCTCTTTTCAATCCGTACGTCATTCTTGAAATCATGAGGAGAAACCAGGGGCAATCTCCGTGTACAAGTCGACATCTTAAATAAAAACAATTATATTGTTTGTTATACTCTTTGACACTTCTCACATCCTACCCGCCAAAAAGAAAAACAAATAGAAACAGATACTTTTTTTTACAATATCTCCTTCTATGCGCCTTGTCCCTTTAGGACGGAGGCGATCATAGCCCTCCACATCCCCCATCCCTTGTACGGTTAGCCATCCGACAGATTCTAGCAATCTAAAACACACACATATATATATATATATATGTGTGTTCATCCTTCATTCAGCAATGAATTAGAACACTCTCAACTATTGGACGTGTGTATAATGATAATGTACACGTTAAAACGTCTGCCGCCTTCTACCGAGCGGCCATAGCTCAGAAGTAGAATCGCCGACTGACGCCAATTCGGTCGGGTTTCAATCCTGGTTTAAAAGCAATCGGATGTCTAACCGTACTGATGAGCTGTGATACAGCGAAACAGATCTGCCTGCGGATGACTATATATATATATATATATATTATTTAAAATTGTATCAAATATTATATACTCAATTTTTATTGATATTTAGTTACAATTTCGAAGCATTATGAATTTCCTGTCTAAATTTCTATGATGAGGAATTATCACTATTTACGCTATTTAAATTCAGACTGCTGTCCTCATCTTTGTTGTAGTTATCAACATTTCATCTATTGAGCCTACCCATGAAAAATAGTGTAGCAAATTAAATTAAAGTGTTGGCTCATGAATTTGGTGAGACAGCAGTTATGAGTTCAATCCTTTGGCTGGGCAGTATATACTTGAACTCAATGTAAACAGGATGGACAATAAATACTAAATAAGAACAAGATATGACTACATATATATATATGTGTATGTATGTATGTATGTATATATATGTATATATTGTCATCCGCAGACAGATCTGTTTCGCCGTATCACAGCTCATCAGTACGGTTAGATTCCAATTGCTTTTTTTACCCAGGATTGAAACCCGACCGAAATGGCGTCAGTCGGCGACTCTATATAAATACCAGCCAAATAACAGAAAAATATATTTCGATGAGTTACTTACGAACTATTCTTCGAATTCTTTCTTGCTCAACTGGCGAGTTTTCTCTGGAATGTCCAATATAAGAGCCTCTTTCTTCTGGATATTCTGAAAGGGAATCATGCCAATAATGGTAACGTTGGTGGTGCTATTAAACGCTTCCTTATAAGGAAACATTAGCCGTTCATCACCTGAGTAGCTTGGATTAATATCAGTTAATATTGATAAAATCTTTTTTCTTAAAACAATATTTTTAGATAAATAGGTTTATCAAGTACAGTAACTGTTGTCACTTTTTCCACCATTGAGGTTAGTTTCCTTCTTTAACTTTTATTGTGACTATTTAAATATTTGTTTAATATACCAGTTATTGAAATTTAGCAATCTTAATTTCGTAATAATATTAATGAGAAAGAAATCATGTTAAGAACTAAATATGAGGATTTAAACCACAATAAATGATAAAACATTGCAATCTAGAAAATTCAAACCGAATAAAATTGTGTTCTGAAGAGACGTGTATATTATCCCGTCGAAATAAATTATACTTTATAACCACTTTAGGTGATGAGTTTTCCTCTATATATATCATATTGCTCTGGGTAATATACATTGAGCTCTTTATACAGATCCATCTCTTAATATTTTATATTAAATTGAATACTGTTGCCATATCTGGTCGGGTACACCTGCTATTCATCTGGGGATTCTTGCGTTCCTTGTCCCTCAAACACCCTTGCGAAATGTATGTATCCGTTTCTGCTCCGCCCGGCTACGGGTTAAATAAGAGAGGTCAAACTCTCTAGCCTTGATTGGCAACCAATCTAAGAGAATAACGCTGAATTTAATACTATCCGACTCCGTTCATTATGTATCTAATATTTACCACATATATCTATTTTTCTATCCAGTACTATTCACATCACTCTATCAATATTTCCATCTTATATGATTCATATCTATCTATCTATCTATCTATCTATCTATCTATCTATCTATCTATCTATCTATCCCAGTCTTTTTCTATCTATCTATCTATCTATCTATCTATCTATCTATCTATCTATCTATCCCTATCCCTTTTTCTCTTTTTCTATCTATCTATCTATCTATCTATCTATCTATCTATCTATCTATCTATCTATCTATCTATCTTCGACAGTCTGTTCACTTTAAATGATATATATATTGAGACAAAAATTGAACACATAATTAACCGGTTATAAATCCAAAATTTATTTCTGCAATGTAAAGAAAGATCTTTACAATCGTCTTGTTCAGACCGTTGATGAATAAATAAATGTTAATTTCACTAAGAATATTTTTTTTAAAAGTTTATAGCAGAGGGATTTTTAAACCGGAAATAAATTATATTATATAAATAAATTATATTTATATAAATAAATTATTATATATATATATATATATATATATATATATATATATATATAGAGAGAGAGAGAGAGAGAGAGAGAGAGAGTGATAGATCTCGGCAGCAATTTTTTGTGATAAAATTTTCAGTTAATTTTAAGGGCAAGGAAAATTTGCAAAACTTTCGTTCAGATTTTTAGTGTCCTAACAATTTATGAAGACTAAATATGTCATAACAACAAGATGCGTCATGACCACAAGCGCCATCACTATTTTCAAAGGTTTATATATATATATATATATATATATATATATATATATATATATATATATATCCGCAGACAGATCTGTTTTCCTGTATCACAGCTCATCAGTACGGTTAGACATCCGATTGAAACCCGACCAAATTAGCGTCAGACGGCGATTCTACCTCTGAGCTATGGGCGCTCGGTTTAAGGAGGCAGACTTCTGCTCCGATGAGCTTAGTTCACTGGTGCCCCCTCTGCATGAATTTACTCGAGCTACCAATCCAGCAACTAGGTCCCACCCTTTTACAGTGAAACCAATAAAATGTAACCGCAGCTTCTACTCCCTCAGCTTTTCTCGCACTTTCTGCCTGTGGAATTCCCGTCCGTATACTTGCTTCCTTGACAGCTGCAATCTCCAAGAATTTAAATGTAAGGTCAATTGTCATCTCCCATCTCTCTGATGCGCATCTTTTCCCTCCTGTTCTTTTCTCCGTCTACTCTACTCTCATCACACAAATAATAGTTTATAACCACTTTTGGTGATGCGTTTTCCTCTCTCTATATCACATTGCTCTGGGTAATATACACTGAGCTCTTCATACAGAGTCATCTCTTAATATCTAAACTTATTTATAAATGGAACTTTGTCTCTGTGTGTGTATGTGTGTGTGTGTCCGTTACCTATAGACTCCGAAACGGCTGAACCGATTTTCTTTAAAATTGACACAGTTGTACTATAAGCGTCTGCGAGTGTTCTTAGCTAGGTATTGTGTCGAGGTACCCCCGATAAATATCGAAAATCGATAATCGAAAAAATCGGGTTATAGAAGGAGTGGTCCGATTTTAATCAAATTTCATACACTCACAGACAAAGACATAAGAAACGTTATTCAGAAGTTTCAAAGTTGCAGTTCTTACAATAGTTCAGAAAATCGATAATATATATATATATATATATATATATATATATATATATATATATTTTAATTCAGATACTTCAATCCAAGGGAAAAAAGCAGGAAGGTATATATATATATGAAGGTATATATATATATGAGCTTTCATTACATCCGAGCAACGCCGGGCTATACTGCTAGTTTTATATTAAATTGAATACTGTTGCCATCTCTGGTCGGGTACTCCTGCTACTCATCTCGGGATTCTCGACCATGTCCAGAAAAGGATTTTTAATGTAATCGATCCCGATTTGGGAGCTCGCATTTAGACACTTTCTCACCGTCTTTTCTACCAATATTTTAACGTCTTCTGCTCTGACGAGCTTATCTCCTTGGTGTCACGTCTAAACAAATTAACTCGTGAAACTAGCATGATCCCACCCTTTTACAGTTAAAATAGGCAAATGTAACTGCCACTATTTCTCTAGTAATTTATTTTCTCGCACTTCCTGTCTATAGGACTCCGTTCCCATGCTTGCTTTGATAGCTACGATCTCCAAATTTTTATGTCCAACGTCAATTGCCATCTTCTATCTCTTCGACCTTTCTCTTACCCATTCTTTAACATCCCAATTACTTTTTTCTCTCTTCACTCTTTCTCTCTTACCCATTCTCTGACTCCCCCGATAATTTGTTCCTCTTTCTCATCACTTTCTTATTATGTAAAGCCCTGCACACCAGTGGCAGTAAACCTGCTTTGCTTGTGATGATATGATTATATATATACTAACTGTATAGCCCGGCGTTGCTCGGGTGTAATGAAAGCTTTAAAACTAATCCATGGTCCTAGAGCTCAGACTCTTTGGACGTTGACACGAAAGACTAAAAAGCAATAGTTGTTTCCAGTTAAAACGAAACCGTAGACTGAAAGATCAATGAATGGATGTAAGTCAAATTTGGATTTCCTGGTATCGATATCAAATGGTTTTTCGTCGTAAACTGGATTTTGAAGGCTAAATAAGTCCTCTGAGTAAATGGTATCATGGCTGAGACTAAGAACTGCAATTATACCTACGTAGAGCCAAACTCGAAGCAAAAACTAAAATAAAAGGGCTAAAAAAACACAGACATACAGGCAGATAGACAGACACACACACAAACATCTTGTCTTATATATATATATATATATATATATATATATATATATATATATATATATTATCGAACTTCTGAATTATTGTAAGAACTGCAACCTTGAAACTTCTGAATGTCGTTTCTTATGTCTTTGTCTATGAGTGTATCAAATTTTATTAAAATCGGACCACTCCTTCTATAATCCGATTTTTTCGATTATCGATTTTCGATATTCATCGGGGGTACCTCGACACAAAACCTAGCTTAGAACACCCGCAGACGCTTATAGTACAATTCTGTAAATTTTAAAGAAAATCGGTTCAGCCGTTTCCGCGTTTATGGGTAACGGACACACACACACGCACACAAAGTTCCATTTATAAATAAGTTTATATATATATATATATATATATATATATATATATATATATATATATATTCTATGCTGTTTTTTATTGGACGTGTATTAATTCCATGTCAGAGCGGCATCAAATACATTTAATATGTTTTAACCAGTTTTAAAGTATATAATTTTAAGTTCATGTCATATGTGTTTTTATAAAAAAGATCTCTAATTATCTTTAAACGTGTTTTACAATCAGTTGTTTTAAAATGACATTATTACCGACAAGTATTTTCTTTTTTATTGGTACCGACACTTGTGCATAAAAGCTTCCTTATCGAAATAAGATCACGCAAGTGGTTTGTTAAAGGTCTACTTAAAGAATTAGGTTTAAGCATTTTTTAATAATTTTAAATATGGAGGTAATTGGAGTGTTTCGACTCATTAAAAGTGTTTCGACTCTTTACACTATTTCAGCCTGTTACTTCGCAGTAACAGGCTGAAATAGTGTAACTAATGAATGTCCCACCTCTGAACATTTTCCATGGGAGTTATAGGCGAAAGACACGAACCTGCGGCTTTTGCCTGTTCCAGAAGTCTATTCAACCATTCGTTGCTGTCCTGAGATTCAGCTGACTCCATCTCATTGGGGTCGTATCCATTGTAAGACTGCAGAGGTTCAGTGTAATCAGCATATTCTGGGCCAGTGTAAGAACGAGTGGGTGGAGGCAGCATGCCTCGGCGTCTAGAAATGTAGCGCTTGACATTCATAATTTCATCGGGTTGTTCATTGGAGGCCATGTCGTCATTCACTTGGTAAGGAATGTCATAGTCGCCTTCGGTATAGTCTACCGGAACTTGGGCAGCCTGGAATATATAAGAAAAGAAAAAAATAAATTCTTTTAATTTGGAGAAAAGTTTATGTATTAAAGAACGTTAAATTGTTTTATGCGTTTAGAAGAGGGTTATCGATAGTGGGTAAGTGAATGAGAAAATTGAAAAAAAAATTCTATTGATTTTAATCTGAACGCCGGAAAGGACTGAGTCTTAGATATTTGCCCGAATAGGTTATTTGCCCGAATAGGTTATTTGCCCGAATAGGTTCCATTTACCGTTTTAAGGAATGCACAATTCCTTACTCAGTTATTCTCGAAAGAAATTGCTTTCTTTGCGTTTCTGCACAAGAGGGTGTAAAGCCTTCAGTCAGTTAAGGTACCCGGTACACGCTTGGGCAATCATATTTCGAAAGACTGGTCAGATTTTTTTCTTACCGCCGTAGGTTGCCATTACTTTATGAGGAAAACTGGTTGCCAACCAAGGTTATAAAACCCAATCCATCCTGCTATTTAACCCATATATTGAGAGATAAGTGTGTCTTTTCAGGACGTTGGTGATCACGGCTCTCCACAATTTCTTGTCGTTTGTAGCTCTTAATAAATGTCGTTCTTATGCAAGAACTCTTAAACAATACTCCGCCATCTATTTACTTAATCTCATTCCTCTTTCATGTGCCGTGTCGCTTCAGGATGTTAACGGTCATGGCTCTCCACAATTTTCTGTCCTTTGTAGCTCTTTTTTCTCTATCCGTCTATCCCTATTGACCCACTCCTGTAGGTATCAAATTCCGAAGCCTACTTTCCTTATTACGTATCCTAGAATTTATAATTCTCTCTTTCGGATGTTAAGTAAAAGTGTCATTTTTGTTTCTATTTTCTCTAAAACGTTGTCATTGCTCATATGTTCGGTCCATGGTATTCTCAGCATCCTTCAGTAGTGTCGCATTTTTGTTGCTTCAAGTCTCTACTTTATCTTTATTCCCTAGCATTCATTGTCATATAGGACAGAGGTTTTCAAACTTTTCGACTTACGGACCCCTTTGTATTTCAAGTTTTAGTCTAGGGACCCACTATAAACGCTTATGAAATTTATACATAAATTTTGACTAAAAATAGCTAATAGTTTTGCATTAACGGAGTAAAAACTTGTTTTAAGCTGACTTTAAATTGATAAATTTAAATTTTCATTTGATAACATTATTAAGTAAAAATAAATATCCAGACATTGAAAATTTATACTTTGAATTTCATGGGATGAGTTAATCCACGGACCCACTATCTTATCCTTGCTGACCCCATGTGGTCCTTGGACCACAGGTTGAAAACCCCTGATATAGAATTTGAAAGGCATTTTTGTCTATTTCAATACGCCTTCAGCTTTCGGTGCCGTATAATTAAGCAGTTGCACTTGTTTGGTTTTGGTATAGGTAATTTGTAATTTTCAGAACTGACAAACTTAAACCTGTTTCTTGTTGGATAACGAAGATCAATATATATTTGTTTAAAGTTTTACTTTTGCTATGTTGAAACACACCTATTCCTCAGATAATGGACTCTTCCTCCTATTTTCAGTCTGTTAAATGCCATACGTGATACACGCTTGGGTGATCATGCCTCGAAAGAGACATGACTGACTGGGCAGAAGATTATCCCGCAGTAGGTTGCCAATGCTTTCTGCAGTAGAGTGGTTGCCAACCAAGGCTATAGAACCCAATCTGTCCTGTTATTTAACCCATAAATGGAAGGATTAGACGTATTAATACCTTTCCCAAGAGTATTTGCGCGTTAGTGAATGCAATGTATTCAACCGGAATTCGAACTCCGCTCCCTGCGTTGTCGTTTTGAGCGGATATCTACTGCACCACAACGCACATCTCTCAACGCACATCTCTCAACGCACATCCCTCCTATATTAATAAGAGTTAAAAGGAAGTTAACTCGAGAAGCTCTTGGAAAGTTCATAGGAGTTCTTTGAAGTTCTAGAGAGTTCTATTGGAGTTCAGTAAAACTACTAGGCAGTTGATATTAGTCGCCAGTTAGCCGAATACTAAGGAGTCAGCTTACAGTGGAAGATTACAAAGTTCCTAACATTTTGGGTGCGTTACGTGGATTAGCAACTGACATGGCACGATTATTACCTTCAGTGCGAAAACTGCTCCAAAACAACTTTGTTTAGAGCAAGTTTCTTGTTAAATTCAATAAATTTGTTTTATTGTTATTTACATTGTTCGCTTTGTTGTTCTCTTCTTTATTGTCATATTCAAGACGTTTCGGCCATTGTACACTCCGACTTTCTTCAGGTGAATAGACTTTCCTATTCTTTTTTGCTTTGTTGTTCGCCACTACTTCCACCAGGTAGCACGCTCACAACTCTTTGGGTCAAGTCACTAGACCCGTGAATAAAAGCGTTGATTGGACCCAGTGACTTGACCCAAAGAGTTGTGAGTTCAATACCTGGTGAAGGTAGTGGCGAAAGAAATTAGAGAGTTGACTTAAACTGGAGATAAGTAAGACATTCCGAAGTGGCATGATTTGTGGAGCGAAAACAATCTACTCCAATGATCGAAATAAAGGGTTCGGTTCAAAATTCCAGTCACCTGAGACTTACAACGGCCGAAAAGTCGTAAATATGACAATAAAGATAAGGACAACAGTTCAAAAATGTAAATACCTCATCTCGGAAATATTGACAAATATCTTTTTATTGTATCTTTGGAAAGATTATCATTATTACTTTGATGGGTGTGTAAATACCTGTGGAGGATAAACAAAACGGAATCGTGTTTACCTTCGCTTGAAGTTCGTTAGCTTTTTCAAGGGCCAACAGTCGTTCGTATTCCTCTAAGACAATCTTCTCATATTCATTAGCCTCGCTGACAGTCATCTAGAAATGTAAAAAGCGGAGAAAATTAATGAAAATGCTGCAAATGAACAGTGAATAAAATGAAAGAAAGAAAGAAAAAGAAACAAACGATAAAAAAATGAAATCCGAAGCAAAGAGAGAGAAAGAAAGAAAGAAAGAAAGAAAAGAGAAATAAAACACAAAAAAAGAAAGAAAGAAAGAAAAGAGAAATAAAACACAAAAAACAGGAAGAAAGAATGAAAGAAAAGAGAAATAAAACAAAAAACAGAAAGAAAGAAAGAAAGAAAAGAGAAAGAAAACACAAAAAACAGAAAGAAAGAAAGAAAAGAGAAATAAAACACAAAAAAACAGAAAGAAAGAAAGAAAGAAAAGAGAAATCAAACACAAAAAACAGAAAGAAAGAAAGAAAGAAAGAATGAAAGAAAGAAAGAAAGAAATGAGAAATAAAACACAAAAAACAGGAAGAAAGAATGAAAGAAAGAAAGAAAGAAAGAAAGAAAAGAGAAATAAAACACAAAAAAACAGAAAGAAAGAAAGAAAAGAGAAATAAAACACAAAAAACCAGAAAAAAAGAAAGAAAGAAAGAAAGGAAGAATGATAGAAAGAAAGAAAGAAAGAAAAGAGAAATAAAACACAAAAAACAGAAAGAAAAAAAGAAGATAAAGGACGAGAGAGAAAAATATATAATGGTTAAGAAAGAAAAATAGGGAGGAAATGAAAAAAAAACAAAGAAAAAAGAAAAGAAAAAAAAAAGGGAAAGACAAAAAAAAAGAAAAATTCACAAGAGTAAAAAAAAATGTAGAAATCAATGAAGACGAAAGACAGAAATCGAAAAAGAAAGTATAAAAGATTTAAGAAAGAAAGAAAGAAACAAACAAACAAACAAACAAACAAACAATAAAAAAATGAAATCCAATCCGAAGCAAAGAGAGAGGATGAAATAAAAGAAAACTAAAGAAAAAAAGAAAGAAAAAAAGAAAGAAAGAAAGAAAAGAGAAATAAAACACAAAAAACAGTAAGAAAGAAAGAAAGAAAAAAGAAAGAAAGAAAAGAGAAATCAAACACAAAAAACAGTAAGAAAGAAAGAAAGAAAAGAGAAATAAAACACAAAAAACAGTAAGAAAGAAAGAAAGAAAGAAAAGAGAAATCAAACACAAAAAACAGTAAGAAAGAAAGAAAGAAAGAAAAGAGAAATCAAACACAAAAAACAGTAAGAAAGAAAGAAAGAAAGAAAAGAGAAATCAAACACAAAAAGCAGTAAGAAAGAACAATAAAAAGAAAGCGAAAAAAAGAAAGGAAGTCTTAAATATAAAAGAAAGAAAACAAAAGAAAACCTGTCACTCTTTCTCATAACTTTCTTCCTATGTAACCCCCTGCACAAGAGTGACAGTAAAATGCTTTGCTTGGGTTACATGATTATAAAAAAAATGTAATGATTATAATAGCAGTCTGTGAGATTTGCATGCTAATAACTGCCTCAAAAGTCGTCAACTCAAAATTCCTATGTCGTATAATTCAAGGAGAAACTCTTTGGTAAACTATTGGAAGGTGGAGAGCATATCATCCGAAACGCTTTGATAAAAATAACAACAAAGATGAGGACATTGGATGTTGGATTTCCATGCCCTGCCAAATAACCGTGACTCACCAATCCAACCTTGACGAAGTCGCGTAGAGCATCTTCGAATCTTTCGAAATTGTCAGTCTCAAGAAGGTAATTTGCCATGACCTTAGAAGACTTCTGGAGATCTTTGAGGTCTTCGTCGATACTGGATTCGTCAGATTCCTCGCCCGAAACAATAGATGGCATATTCTGAAATTGAGAAAGAAAATATTTAACTAAGCAATCCGCAGGGCAGGCATTTCGAAGTAGTATTAAGTTTTATCACGCTGTAAAATCGGTTCTCCTACGACCATCGAAGTTAAGCAAGGTCGAGCCTGGTCAGTACCTAGATGGGTGACCGCTAGGCATTCCCAGGTGCTATAGTCATGGATTTGTGCGTGGTCTGGCTTACGTTCGCGTCGCATTGAAACATCGGTTCCCGTACGATCATCGAAGTTAAGCAATATTAAGAGTGGTCAGTAACTAGATGGGTGACAGCTGGCAATTCTCAGATGCTATAAGCATGGATATGCGGGTGGCGTGACTTGCGTCCGGATCTCATTTAAACATCGGTTCCCATACGATCACCGAAGTTAAGCAAAGTCAAGCCGGGTCAGTACCTTAGTTGTATTCCGGTATTATGCTTAACTGGTTTAAGTATTTAACTTTTGTTCAGTAAAGGTTTCCCATTATTTGAGATAAGAGTCCTGGGGATCCCAACAGCGTAGCATTACCTTACCCATTGTAGTAAGAGAGGTGCCGTTGTAATATCAATGCCAATGTGACAATGATCGTGGAGACTGGGGAAACATTGTCTTTGACCCATAAACATATGTATGTGCATGGCGTTCTTCACGTTAAAACTAACTTGTGTCACATCGTAACTTAATGGAGAGGTTAGGTAAATATACCTGGTGAGTACCGAGATGGGTGACCGCTTCGGAACAGCACCAGGTGCTGTAAGAATGTATGTGTGGTTTTGTTATATTCATTTAAGCGCAAATAAACTAAATAAAGTATGAATGCACATTTTACCCATCCATCTATGGGTTAAATTACTAATACTTGTATCAGTGAGTTAGTTTAGTGCCATAAATGATACACACTTGGGCGATCATATCTCAAAAGAGACATGACTGACTGGGCAGAAAATTATCCCGTAATAGGTTGCCATTACTTTCTGCTGTAGACTAGTTACCAGCCAAGGCTATAGAACCCAATCTGTCTTGTTATTTAACCCATAGCTGGAGGGAAGAGATGAATTAAACCTTTTCCAAAGGTATTTGCGCGTAAGTGAATGCAATGAATTCAATTGGAATTCGAACTCGGCTCCCCGATTTCTCATTCTGAGCCGATATCCACTGCACCACAACGCATATCTCCAATACTTGCATCACACAATCAAATATTTTGTGAGATAATACTCCTAAAATACTCTTACAATCTAAAAGTATTTTCTGGCTTTAAATAACCTGCAAAGGGTTAATAAGGCTTGGAAAACAACTCAATCAACTTCGCCCACATGAAATATTAATGGCATTGCACATCTCCCTGTCCCTGGTGGCCTTTAGCACACTTTCTCCTGTTGCACCATACAACCCTCGTTCCGTCATCCACCTGATCAGGTCCTTCAAATATGTTATCCGCTCCTTTCTTCTGTCTCTTTTTACCTCTATCGGGCCTGTTAGTATCAGGTTCTCCAAGCCTTCTTTCCTCATTGCATGTCCCAGGAACTTTAGCTGTCTCTTCTTGATGCTCAGTATTAATTTCCTTTTCGTCTCCATCCTTTCCAAAACCTCGTCATTGCTCACATGCTCGGTCCATGATATCCGCAGCATACTTCTGTAGAACCACATTTCAGTTGCTTCAAGTTTTTCCTCCATCTTCGAAGATATTATCCAACATTCACTGTCATATTGAAGAACCGACATTACGTAGCAATCCAGCGCTCTCCTCTTTGTTTCTAGTGAAATTTTCCTGTCTCTTAATACTTTACTCAACTTCTGGAATGCGTCCTTCGCCATACCAATTCACCTTCGGATCTCAGTGTCGCACTTTCCGTCTTTTGTTAGAACACTTCCTATGTATTTAAATTTCTGTACCTGCTTGATTTTAGAGTCCCTAGCCTGTAATTGGCATTTTGGGCTGCCCTTTAGACTGAAAACTCAAAGGTTTTCTTGCAAATGAAATCTAATTTACAGATTGCGGGTATAGTTGGTTATCCGTCATAGTGAAGTGTATGTTGAAACAGATTATTTTGATTTGTCCTTTTTAGTAGATAGCCCACTATAAGAGGGGTACAAAACAAAAAAATAAAATTGTATATAGAAACAACAATATATAAATTAAGGGTTTTTTTTTTTACAAAATAGTAATGTGTTTTGGTAGGTACAAGGTCGTTAAAATGTTCATAGTAGTAATTGTTGAAAGAATATATGTGTACGTACGTACGTATGGGATTGTTTGGTAGGAATGTCTTTGGATGGAGAAGAAAAAGTAAAGGAAATCAGTACACGAGAGGACGAATGTCCGAGTTGACCTGAAGTTTTTCTCATTACATTTTAGTGGTGTCTCTCGCTGCTCCCATCTGAGTCTGACTGACTGACGCTGATCGAAATCCTTTTATTGTAATCTAGATTTTTCGCACTTACTCACTAAGTTCTTTTTGGTCTTGCAAGTCGCTTCCATTGGTCAAAAATCAATTTCGCACCTACTTGTGAAATTCGGTTTCGACTTTTTCTTTAAGCACATGGTCAATCCTTTTTCTATTTGGGAAAACCAGGATTTCACACGTCAATGTGAATTTTTGTAAAAGTGAACAAGAAAGTTGATTTTCATTCTTAATTTATTATCTCACTACAGGTATTTGTTTGTTTGTTTTACAAATTATCAGTTTTTGAGTTTTATTTTAAGTCGAAACATATTTCGGGTTGTCGGGGATCACTTCTAGTAACCGGTATTCCGATGCTGTTTCCCAACTATCAGTTTTGTGACCAGGCCCGAAACTGCTTAACTTCGGTGATCGAACAGGACCCGGTGTTTTCAGAAAAAAAAAAGGACATCTACATTATATCTACTTTCATATTTCCTCAATCAGATTCTGTGTCATATCTTTTTTCTCTATACACCGGATGTATTAGTTACATACCATACAATACTATATTTTATTTTATTTTTTGGAATTTTTTTTTTGGAATTTATTTTTTTGGAATTTTTTTTTACATACCATACAATACTTTATTTTAGTTTTATTTTTATTCCACCAAAGGTTGAAAAATGGTATATTTCATTTTCAACTAGTATTTACGTTTATTTCAAGTTTTCATTAGACTGTGAACCATTATTATCAATTTTTGACTAGTATTTACTTTCATCTTTATTTTTATGTAACGTTGTCAACCATTAATATTGATATTTGACTTGTATTTACTCCCACCTTTATTAAATGAAGCATTGTCAACCATTATTAATTATTTACTAGTATTTACTTTCATTTTTATTTTTATGTAAACTTAACCATTAATATTAATATTTGACTTTCATCTTTATTAAATGAAGCATTGTCAGAAAGTACTATTAATTTTTAAGTAGTATTTACTTTCATCTTAATTTTTTATTAGATGAAGCGTTGTCAGCCATTATTATCAATTTTTGACGAGTATTTACATTAATACATGAAACATTGTCAACCATTATTAATTTTTTACAAGTATTTTCATTTTTATTTTTATGTAACGTTTTCAACCATAAATATTAATATTTGACTTGTATTTACTTTCATTGTTATTAAATGAAACATTCGCAGACATTATTATTAATTTTTGTCTAGTATTTACTTTTATGTTCACTTTTTATTAGATGAAATATTGTCAGCAATTATTATTATTATTATTATTATTATTATTATTATTATTATTATTAATTTGTGTCTGTATTTTTCTTGTTTCCTTATTTTCATTTTTCTATACTTTAGCTGTTTTATTTTAAATATTTTAGGTAAAACTTTAGCACTGGAACTTTTCTAATGGTTATTTCAGTAAATATTACTATACTACCCGGATTATTATTCGAATATTTTTTGTTAGAAATTTCTTAGAAAGAAAATTCATTGACTACGTAATTCTTTGGTTAAAATTCAATGACTAATAATTAATTGGTTATAAATTCATTGGGTAAAAATTATTTGGTTATAAATGCATTGGCGAGATATTCATTGGTTAAAAGTTCATTGGTTAAAAATTCATTAGCTAAAGATTCATTAGTTTGAAATTCGTTGACTAGAACTTCATTGGTTAAAAATTCATCTGCTAAGAATTCATTGGTTAAAGATTCACTGGTTAGAAATTTATTGATTATAAAACTACTGGCTAAAGATTTATTGGCTCAAAATTCATAGGCTAAAAATTAATTCATTTCAAGTCTAAAATTTTAGAAATATTCTACTGGTTATCTTTTATTTATTAAATGTTAATTTTTCATTTATTTATTTTTATTACCAGTTTGTTTTTTATCAGTTACCTTTTTTTCAGCCGTGGCTTCAGCCTCAGATCTTTCTTCTTCCTCCTCCTCCTCACTGTTTTCGACATCATTAGTGAAAACATTATGGATGTGTTCTGATGGGATGTCAACTTTCGTGATAGCTGTTACCTTTGGATTTTCGTGGCCCTTAATTTCCGACTTTACCGTTTTTTGTACTGAAGACAGGAGGTTACCATTGTCGGCATTTACCACTAAAAAAAGAAAACAAAGAAAGAGATTCGAAATGGCTTCGATCAATACTATATTAAAAAAATGTTTATTTAAAATTATGTAGGTAGATAGTTAATGGGCATGCATAGATAGATAGATAGATAGATAGATAGATAGATAGATAGATAGATAGATAGATAGATAGATATGAACAGACTTAGATAGATAGATATGAACAAACTTAGATAGATAGATAGATAGATAGATAGATAGATAGATAGATAGATAGATAGATATGAACAGACTTAGATAGATAGATAGATAGATAGATAGATAGATAGATATGAACAGACTTAGATAGATAGATAGATATGAACAGACTTAGATAGATAGATAGATAGATAGATAGATAGATAGATAGATAGATAGATATGAACAAAGATAGATAGATATGAACAAACTAGATAGATAGATAGATAGATAGATAGATAGATAGATAGATAGATAGATAGATAGATAGATATGAACAGACTTAGATAGATAGATAGATAGATAGATAGATAGATAGATAGATAGATATGAACAAACGATAGATAGATAGATAGATAGATAGATAGATAGATAGATAGATAGATAGATAGATAGATAGATAGTAAATCGCTGGAGTTATGGAAAAAAGCAATGTTATCACTTCTATTGAGACCCCTTTCATTATAATTACAATAGGCTGAAACAAAGACACATACGATCAGATGATGTTAGACATTGAGGTATGTAAGGCCCCCAAGCGATTTATATATGTGCCTCATGTTGTTTGCGATATACGTTTACGAGTTTGCGTTTTCTGTGTGTATGAATCTGCGTAGAGACGTGATCAAAAAACGCCCCTCTCCTCACCTCTACTGTAGCGCAGTCGGGATTAATCAGCTTATGAGATTGAAAAGATTTATTCAAAAACAAAATTGGTAATGAACGAAAACTGGTTGTGTCGATAAAGCTTTGCGGAATTAAAAAAGAAAAAAGAGGATAATAGTAAATTTGAATGTTAATTACATCGGGTTGTGGGGGGGGGGAATAACGTGAGGAGAATCGATCATGAAAGAGAGAAAAAAAAGGACCGAAATGATAGCCGCTTTGCTGTGACGGTCAGTCTGGACAACTAAAATGGTTGATAGGTGCGTACATTTGCAAGCATAGTGTATCGAGACAGCAGATAATTTTCTGAACATATATTGTTAAATACAGGGTGTCCATAAAGTTCTAGTGTACTTTAAGAAAAAATATAACTTTATTCGTATTTGCGATGGAAATGATTCTTAAAAACGATTAGAAAGAAGTAAATCTATGTTTTTTAAGGTTTTATTGAAATTTTATTTAAGTTTCCACATGTGTTCCATCATTAACAATACAAAGGGTAATATGATTTTGTAGTTCACGGAAAACATTTGCCAAGTGATTTACAGTAATGCCTGAAATCACATTAGTTATTTTAGCTTTCAAATCTTCTAATGAACTAGGTTTCGTTGCATACACAATTGTTTTCACATGTTCCCATAAAAAATCTCAGTTGGAGCCATGGATCAAATTGATTCTGAAAAAAGAAAATATTTTTTACTTATCTAAAAATTATTGCAATTTTTGTGATAAAGAATTATTCAATAACTATACCTAAAACTAGGTACATTAAACTTTATAAAATTGTATTTCTGGTACTAATAATAAACCCACTACATATATTGGTTTTACTACAACTACGCTCTCCCGTAGACTCACCTGTCACCTTTCTGATCATAGTTCAATTAAACAACATTTCTTAAAAAAACATAGCCATGTAGTTAATATTAGACATATTTTAATCGATAATACAATGTTCACGCATACACACAGTAAAAAAAATATCAGATATTGCAAACCATCTACATTAAATCAAAGCAACCCACACTTAATAAAATCACATTTCAAGGGATAAACATCTTCTCCTGTTCAAAAGATCTTTGAGAAGGCGAACCTATCTAGTCCTGTTGAGTAAATAATTAAAAATAGTTTCAGAGTTTAGGCAGAGATGATCGAAGTATAGGATTGAAGTAAACTTTTGAAGGAATCGAAAATATAATCCTAAACAGGAAACAAGGGATACACTTCTACTTCTGTTCAACAGCCTGGGGAGGAGCTTGAACAGGACGATAGACGAACCAGTCTATTCTTACTAAATAAAAAAATAATAAATAGCAAATAACATTACAGAGTTTAGGTAAAAATGTTAGAAGCATAAAGTTGACGTAGATTTTAGAAGGAAACTGAAACAACAGCCAGCCTACCCGAACGTGACCATCGCACCTTTTATCCGTCGAAATTCAACCCAAGAACAACGATAATGTCACGAAGAAGCCAGAGGTCTATTGGGAGTGAATCAGAATGAAAAGTGAATTCATATCCTCGTATCACGTATTTAAAGAAATGCTAGCAGATTGTTTTAAATACTCTGATTTAATGACAAAACCTATTGACAAAATCTGTTATTTGAATGCAATAATGAAACTGACCGTTTTTGGAAGTCTTGATGACTTTATCCTTTTGACCATCTTCTTGCACAACCTTGATATCTTTAGTCGTTTGGAACACGACGTTGTTCGCTTTCTCCTTCTGCAATTCTGAAAGAATAAGAGGCAGGCAATTCATAAATGCATTTCTCTCAGGCAAACCTAAAATGAAACAGACAAACAATTTGCATTGGATTCTTTTTACAATGTTATTCGCCCTGTACAAGATCCGAGAGCCACTCAAGCTATAGGTGTTACAAAGTAAGACACACAATTCATGGGGAAGATAACGTTTGAACTGACACTTGAACTTGATCTGAGAAATGTCTTCTTCGGAGAGAAGCAACGATTCGCAGGAAGAAGCTGCTAGAGTGGAAGTTACATCTCACTATTGGCATTATGAAGGAAGCATTTCAGAAGTTGAGTAAAGTATTAAGAAACAGAAGAATTTCGCTAGAAACAAAGTAGAGAGTACTGGATTGCTATGTGATGTCAGTTCTTCAATATGGCAGTGAATGTTGTACAATATCATCGAAGATAAAGGAAAAACTTGAAGCAATTGAAATGTGGTTCTACAGAAGGATGCTGTGCATATCATGAATCGAGCATGTGAGCAATGATGAGGTTTTGGAAAAGATGGAAACGAAAAGAAAGAGACAGGTAAAGTTCCTGGGACATGCAATGAGGAAGGAGGGCTTGGAGAACCTGTTACTAACAGGCCAAATAGAGGGAAAATGGGACAGGGGAAAGCAGCAGATAACATATTTGAAGGACCTGATCAGGTGGATGACAGAACGAGGGTTGCGTGGTGTAACAGGCGAAAGCGTGCTAAGAGCCACCAGCGATAGAGGGACGTGGAAAGCCATGATTGCCTACGTCCTTAAAGAACAGGGCACATAAAAGAAGAATGGAATATGATGGGAATGAGGCCGGTTTGATTACCTGAAATTAAAGCCGAAATTATAACGGCTCATGATTAAACATAATAGACATTCAATGTCTCGTATATTTAACAATATATGTTTAGAATATACTAGCAGTATAGCCCGGCGTTGCTCGGGTGTAATGAAAGCTTTAAAAATAATCTATGGTCCTGGAGCTCAGACTTAGCCTAAATAATATTTGTGTGAAGTTGTAAGAACTGAAACCTTGAAACTTCTGAATATCGTTTCGTATGTCTTTGTCTATGAGTGTATCAAATTTGATTAAAATTGGACCACTCCTTCTATAACCTGATTTTTTATTATTATCGATTTTCGATATTTATCGAGGTACCTCGACACAAAACCTAGCTAAGAACACTCGCAGACGCTTATAGTACAATTGTGTAAATTTTCAAGAAAATCGGTTCAGCCGTTTCGGAGTCTATAGGTAATGGACACACACACACACACACACACACACAGGCAAAGTTTCATTTATAAATAAGTTTAGATATATATATATATATTGTAATGGTTGTTACAATGGTTTATAAATTCATAGTATCACTACACAAATATATATATATATATATATATATATATATATAATATTATTATCTTATATATATATATATATATAATTATCTCGTTATCTTATATATATAATTTTCCTTATTGTTACATTAATATTTTTTTTCAATGGAAATAATGTCAAAAATAGGGTTTAATTTTTACTTTCTTAAGAGCTCGAAAAATTGGCAACTATCCATGCAAAGCAGAGGATAAATGTCCATCCTCTGCACATTCGAAGAGCCGATTATCAAACTAATGAGTTTAGAAAGATTATTTTGCGTCAGTTGTTCAATTGAAATAGATTGGCGACATTTATCAAATACAAAACTCTTTGAGGCTTTTTGCCTGGCGAAACGCCAGTAGGGTGATGGTTGAAGGAGCAAGTGACGATTCGCCAATTTTTCAAGTGGCGAGGGGGTAGAAATCAACGTCTGAATTATTGGCTTTTTATTTCTGCTCAAATACCAATAATTGTTGGAAAGTTGAATGATTTACTCAGGTTCACAAGAATGGGATATTTAGTTAGAATCAATGCCAAATACTTAGGTTTTGATAAAAATAGATGGGTGGACTAGTTTAGTTTGCACGAGAGACGAAAAGAGAGACGAAGGTTTGGTTTGCATGCGAGTCAGAAAGGTACATAGGTTTGGTTTGCACGATATTCAAAGATGTACACATAGGTTTGGTTTGCATTTGAGTCTAAAAGATAGGTTTGGTTTGTGTGATAGTCAAAAAAATTAGATACTGGTTTGGTTTGCATGAAAGTTAGACATTGGTTTGTTTTGCGTGATAGTCAAAAAATAGATACTGGTTTGGTTTGCATGAAAGTCGAAAAGTTAGACATTGGTTTGATTGCGTGATAGTCAAAAAATAGATACTGGTTTGATTTGCGTGATAGTCAAAAAATAGATACTGGTTTGGTTTGCATGAAAGTCGAAAAGTTAGACATTGGTTTGATTTGCGTGATAGTCAAAAAATAGATACTGGTTTGATTTGCATGAAAGTGGAAAAGGTAGACATAGGTTTGGTTTGCATGAAAGTGGAAAAGGTAGACATAGGTTTGGTTTACATGAAAGTGGAAAAGGTAGACATAGGTTTGGTTTACATGAAAGTGGAAAAGGTAGACATAGGTTTGGTTTCCATGAAAGTGGAAAAGGTAGACATAGGTTTGGTTTCCATGAAAGTGGAAAAGGTAGACATAGGTTTGGTTTACATGAAAGTGGAAAAGGTAGACATAGGTTTGGTTTACATGAATGTGGAAAAGGTAGACATAGGTTTGGTTTACATGAAAGTGGAAAAGGTAGACATAGGTTTGGTTTACATGAAAGTGGAAAAGGTAGACATAGGTTTGGTTTACATGAAAGTGGAAAAGGTAGACATAGGTTTGGTTTCCATGAAAGTGGAAAAGGTAGACATAGGTTTGGTTTACATGAAAGTGGAAAAGGTAGACATAGGTTTGGTTTCCATGAAAGTGGAAAAGGTAGACATAGGTTTGGTTTACATGAAAGTGGAAAAGGTAGACATAGGTTTGGTTTACATGAAAGTGGAAAAGGTAGACATAGGTTTGGTTTACATGAAAGTGGAAAAGGTAGACATAGGTTTGGTTTACATGAAAGTGGAAAAGGTAGACATAGGTTTGGTTTCCATGAAAGTGGAAAAGGTAGACATAGGTTTGGTTTGCATGCGAATCCAAAAGAAAGACATAGGTTTAGTTGGTATAAAAGTCGAAAATGCATACGCAGATTTGTTTTTCATAAGAGTCAACAAAACTAACACAAGTACAATAAAGTGAAAACTCCTTTTGGATTTAATCTATCTGAACAAAAATGTGACATTCTTAATCTCAACCAATGACGCTAGGTTTAACTTGTTAACCGGACAGAAGGAAACAGGTGAAAGTGAATTTATATCTTTTTTTTGGTTGAGAATTTACAACAAAAATATTAAACACTATTTACTTATTAAATTACTTATTTGAATGGTTGGCAAAACATCAGTTAATTGCTAATCAATTCTCACTATATAAAATGTAAACTCATGGGGATTTACTTATAGCTATAAATAATGTATATTTAGTGTACAGGCGAGACAAAAGTGTAGACACCGGTATGGTTTGCACCAATGTCATAAAGATAAGCATATATTTGCTTGGGGTAATTTAAAAAAAAATAGATATATAGATTTGGTATATACGAGAATGTATTATATGATGTGCGTCATGGTGCAGTGGATATCGGCTCGAAACGACTAATCATAAAAGCCGAGTTCGAATTCCAGTTGCATTCCCTACATTCATTTACGTGCAAATACTCTTAGGAAAGGTATTAATCAGTTTTTCCTCCCAATTATGGGTTAAATAACAGGACAGATATGGTTCTATATCCTTGGCTGGCAATCAGTCTTTTTTTTTTTTTTAATCGTGTCACCCCAAGCAAGGCATTCCACTGCCATTATAGTTCAGGGAGTTACATAGGATTGGGTATAGGAAATGTCAGAAGGAGGGTGATAGACGACTTAGGATGTAAATAGGGAGAGAGTTGGAGAGAGTGGGTGTGAGTTAGTGTGTTAGGGGGTGTCTATTGACCTTACATTTAAACTCCTCGAGGTTGTAGCCATCGGGGAAGCAAGCATGCGGTAGGGAATTCCACAGGCGGGAAGTGCGAGGAAAGAAGCTGTTGGAGTAGAAATTGCGGTTACATTTCATCGGTTTCACTGTAAAAGGGTGGGACCCAGTTGCCAATCTAGTATCTCGTGCCAATTCACATCTAGGGAGCACCAGTGATTTAAGTTCGTCAGAGCAGAAGCCATGAAAGTATTTATAGAAGAGGCACTGGGAAGCCACGTCACGCCGGTGAGAGAGATACTGCAGGCGGTCAGCCAAGTCGGTATCAATCACATTACAGATTCTTCGCTGCATTTTGTCAAGAACCCTGAGGAGAATAGAAGGGGCACCCGACCAGATGTGGCAGCAGTACTCAATACACGGGCGGATGGTGGATTTATATAATTGCAGGATAGATTCAGGCGGAAAGAATTTCCACGGTAGAAAGTAATGGCAACCTACTGCAGGATGGTCCTCTGCCCAGTTTGTCATGTCCCTTTCGAGACATGATCGCCTAAGCGTATATCACGTATGGTACTTAACTGACTTATATACATGAAGCAAATAAGTAGAATAACTTTGGTTTGCACGAGAGATTGTCGAGAAATCTATCGAAATTATCATTACATCTCATATTTATAGCCTTTGTATCAAGAGCTGATCATAAATTTCAAATAAACGGTTTTACGCGCAACAGTTCCGGAAAAATGAACGCATAATTTTTGCCAATCTTTAACTTTGTATCCGTACAAAAAAAAGGAATGTCAAAAAGCCGTTTTTGCCTTGACACTGCAATTATTTTAGCTACTATCACTCTTCTGCATTGCTTATAGCTTAAAAAAGCGATTATTATAATTTTAATAAATCCTAAATACTTGGAAGTGAATTTGTACTTATTTCTGAGTTTAGTAATTTTCAATAATCTTGGAATTATTTCGATTTTTTATGTTTTTATTTGATATAGGTGTTATAATCGACACAACGTTTAGACAAAATACCCTCTGGTCATCATCATGTGTCCATAGATTGTCTGATGTCGATTATCTCGTTGATTAATGCGAAATATTCTGTGAAATCAATTATTGTTCTTTCATGTTGGATTTTGTTTCGTCACTACCAAGTCCAAGGATCGAACTTATGACCACTAAATGATACTAACATATGTATAACCGACTACTATAATCCATATATATATATATATATATATATATATATATATATATATAGAGAGAGAGAGAGAGAGAGAGAGAGAGAGAGAGAGAGAGCCTTTGAAATTTGAAAAAGAAATCAATCGACCGGCGGTCGAGAGCGAGAGAAAATTTACTCGCCCCAAAATCATTTTACTTGACCGACTCCATTTTCTTAATAGGCGCCTTATGTAAACATAGCGTGAATCGCTAACGGAAAACAAAAAATGAAATTTTAATTAAAATTTCGAAAGTGTTACAAAAGGATTTAAAATTTTAAAAAAAATAATAACAACAAAATTTGATTTTTTCTCTTAATAATAGCATGAACATTTTGATGATAAACCTTTGTTCTTCTAACATAATGATATGCTGTGTTTTTTCTTTCTTTCAAATGTTCCTTTTTACTTTTCGTAACCGGGGAGGAAATATAGAATGATATATTTTCAAATGAGTTTCTAAAAATCTGTGAGCATCTTCAATCTGGGCGACAGCGATATTTTGGCTCCACTCTGGAATCGTTAATTAAACGAATGTTTACACTGACCGGCACGATAAAAACCAAGAGTTCAATGTCATTGCAGGTTTTTTTAAGTAACTTGTGAATCTTTTATTGACATACTTTTGGGTTGTAAAAGAAATCAGACTTCCTTTTATTTTTAACAGGCGAGTAAAGCAAGAAATTTTAGTCACCCAATTAAGTTTTTAATCGTCTGAGTCGATTGTGCGAGTGAAATTTCAAAGGCTATATATATATATATTTCAAAGGCTATATATAGCCTTTGAAAGTTCACTCGCACAATCGACTCAGACGATTAAAAACTTAATTGGGTGATTAAAGTTTCTTGCTTTAGTTTATATGTCCCTTCTTCTCACGCTCAGGGGGATAACCTGTGAGGAAACAAGTAATAATCCTCTCAAATATTTTCCCGTCATTTTCGACGCCAGTTGTACACTCGTATATTTTATGAAGTGTTACCGAGTTACCGAAATGTTTGGGAATCAAAGCTGAAGCTAGGAGGTGTAGCTTCTTAGAAAACCTATCTAGAAAAGTATGCTTTCTTTAAACACGTAATTCAAACCGTACTCTGGCAGCAGCACGTTTGGCTGATGAAAAAAATAGATGCATGTTCGATTCCGGTCGGATGTGTATCTTTTATTTATTTTTTTTTATTTATTTTATTTTATTTTATTTTATTTATTTTTTTTTTTTTTTGCTGTACCTTCTAAATTTTGACCGGTGTTTTTAATTTCGCTATTTTATAAAATAAAGAAACAGTGATTATATAAAACCAGGAGGTATTTTAAATCTACACGTCGTAATAGCAACCTGTCTAACTCAACCATTTGATAATACAAGCCGGCAAAGAGAGAAAAAAAAAACAGATCTGATTTTCTTTGAGATTTGAAACATATACTAAAACATTGATTAATTTCGCTAATTCAATTGAATTAATCCATTTCCGTTCTAACAATAGAATAGGACACGGACAAACATTTTAAAACTAGAAACTCCAAGAGAAAATCGATAAATTTGCAATTAAACGTTTCAGGCGTTGAATAGATTTCAATTATGAATTACGACGACATAAGAAAAAACAAAAATATTCACAAAGGGAAAAAAAATCATTAAGTAATTTTGAATCCAGACATAGAAATTTTAATTTTATTTTGTTATAATTCCTTGGAAATTTCTCAAAAGAGAAGATACAACAGGGGTTTAAAATTTCACCGATTAAATCCTTTTCTCTTTAAAATATATTTTAAAATAAAATATTTATAATAAAAAGTGATTAATAAAAAAAAAAACAACAAATTAACTGATCGATTTAAAAGTGTTGGCGATAGTGACTGTGTTTATATATACGGAAGTAGAAGTCAGTACGCATGCGCATAGAAATATCAGTCACTAAACAGCTGTCATTTATAAACGCTTTCTTCCAGTATGCTTCTTTTTTCAATCATTTTCAATCTCAAGAAAGGCAATAAAGCCTCTAAGACGCAAGCAGATACTGATTGTGAGAGATTATGGGAAAAAAGGAAAAACATTAAGGAGAGGACAACAGAAGAACAGGTATTTTAGATTGATGTCGCATTTATATTTTTGAAGATGAAAGGTACGGATACATCTAGACATTTCAACCGAATATTTATGAGACCTAGCCGCCAATCTAGTCAGTTAAGTGCTATACGTGATACACTCGTGGGCGATCATGTCTTTTATGATCCATGACTAAGTTGTCATGTCTTTCTGCGTTGGACTGGTTTCAAACCAAGACTATAGAACACGAATCTTTCCTGCTATTCAATCCTTTTATCCAGATCAGTCAGTTAAGTGCCATACATGATACACACTTGGGTGATCATGTCTCTTTAACACCATGACTTATTAGGCAGAAGATTTTTCTGCAATAGGTTGCCATTTTTTTGTTGTAGACTGGTTGCTAACCAAGGCGATAAAACCCTATCTCTCCTGCTATTCAATCATTTTATCCAGATCAGTCAATTAAGTGCCATACGTGCGACACACATGGGCGTTCATGTCTCTTTTCAATCCATGACTGATTAGGTATAAGATTTTTCTGCAATGGGCTGCCATTTTTTCTGGGATAGACTGGTTGCTAACCAGGAGTATAAAACCTAATCTATCCTGTTATTCAATTCATCCAGATCGGTTAATTAAGTGCCACACGAGATACACATTTGGGCGATCATGTCTCTTTCAATCCTTGACTGACTAGGTATAAGTTTTTTCTACAATAGTTTACCATTTGTTTCTGGGATAGACTGGTTGCTAACCAAGGCTATATAAAAAAAAATTGTCCTGCTATTCAACCAATAGCTGGAGGAAGAGGATATATATATACTATCTTTCCCAAAGGTTTCTGCGCGAAATTGATTGCAACGAATTCAGCTGGAATTCGAACTTGGCTTCATCGACTTCACATTCCGAACCGACAACCATTAATTACACTACAGTTCACATCCATCTTGCGATGCGCTTAAATTCATAAAATTTAGATTCAAAAGAAGAAAGTAATATTAATTTTGAATATTACGGCCAGAAGAAGAGTTAGGAAAAATCTGGTCTTCCATCTGTCTTTTTTCTGACTATTGTCCTCATCTTCTTTGCCATTTGTACGGCGTTTTGGCTGTTTTATGTTCCGGCCTTCTTCAGGTGCTAGGAATTCAAACCGAACCCTTTATTACAATCACTGGGGAATATCATTCTCATTCCTTAGTAGAGCCTCTTTTGGTAGTCATCAGTTATCGCCCTATAATCCTCTAAGTTACTTGTTCACCACTGCTGTAGCCTGGTATTGAACTCACAACTCTTTGGGTCAAGTCAATGGAACTAACCAACATCGATATCCAGTAGGCCATACGTCCTTAAGGACAAGAACAACTGAATTGTTGGAATTTATAAACCTAATACCCAGTAACCTTTTTTTTAGTGTCAAAAAATTGCAATATGAGCTCTGGTAAAAAAATACTACAGAAAATTATTAACATCAAAAATTGCAATATGAACTTCGGTAAAAAAAAAAAAAAAGGATTACTGATGAGTATGTTTTATAAGTCCCAAAAATTCAGTTGGTTTTGTCCTCCTTAAAGAGGTTCAGTCGGCGTATTCTACTGCTTCATTATTTATAGGTAGATTAGCCATATGGATTAATGTTTTGGTAGTGGATATCGGCTCGGAACGACAAATGAAGGAGCCGAGTTCGAATTCCAGTTAAATTCCTTTCATTCACTTACGCGCATATACCCTTCGGAAAGATATTAATCTATCTCTTCCCTCCAGTTATGGGTTAAATAAAAAGACATTAGATTATATAGCTTTGGCTGTCAACCAGTCTACCGCAGAAAGTAATGGCAACCTACTGCGGGATAATCTTCTGCCCAGTTAGTCATGTCTCTTTCGAGACATGACCGCCCAAGCGTGTATCACGTATGGCACTTAACTGACTGACTGAATATAATAATTGAAATACTGATTAAGGTTCTCCTGGTCATAAAGTGGGGGATCGGTTTTCTATTGTTATGAAGTAATAAGCTGATCCTCCACTAATTACTACTTAATATAATACATCTCTTTTTTCTCTAGCCATGAGTCAAATAACAGGACAGATTGGGTTATATAGCCTTGGTCGGCAACCAGTCTACCGCAGAAAGCAATGGCAACCTACTGCGGGATAATCTTCTGCCCAGTCAGTCATGTCTCTTTCGAGACATGATCGCCCAAGCGTGTATCATGTATGGCACTTAACTGACATGAATGTAGTAATATATTAATTGTGATCAGGCAGTGCGTAGTAGGACTCAGTGGAAATGGGACGAGCAATAAGCGAGCAATACCAAAATAAGGAATAAATGAATTACCTCCCTTAGATAGGAACAGCGGAACGAGAACAGTCTACACACGTAAATTAAATATAGGATTCAGTTCTTATTTCCCTGTGGATGACCCAGATCGACAGACATCGGAAGAAGGCCGAGCGTACAACAGCTGAAACGTTATGATAATAGCAACAAACACAAGAATGTTAGATTCTTTTTCTTCTATGTGCAGTGTACCTTGATGACGTAGGCGATCATGAACCTCCACATCTTCCTATCCCTTGTAGCTCTTTACACTCCTTCTCCTGTTATCCCGCTCAACCCACGCTCCGCCATTCATCTGTTCAAGTATCTCGCATTGTTTTCTTTTTTCTTTCTTTCTCTCTATACTTCCCGTGAACATCAGATTCTCTAAGCCTTCCTTCCTCATTACATGTTCCAGAAATATCAGATGTTGTTTTTTTCCTGATGTTAAGTATCATTTTCCTTCCCGTAGTCCTTCCTCAGCGAAACCTCGTCGTTGCTCACATGTTCTGCCCATGATATCCTCAGCATCCTTCTGTAGAGCCAGATTTCGGTTGCTTCAAGTCTTTCCTTCATCTTTGATGAGATTGTCCAGTATTCAATGCCATTACTCCCTAGTACTCTCTCCTTTGTTTCTAGCGAAATTGTCCTGTCTCTTAATACTCTACTCAGCTCCTGGAATGCATCCTTGTGCTTTTGGATCTCAGGAATATAAATCTATAGAAACTGCTGTGACCACAAAGTTAGGGGTCAGTTTATATATTAATTGTAATATGGAATTGATCCCCCACTTTATATCCTGTATGCTTCTATAAAACCACATTTCGGTTGCTTCAAGTCTTTCCTTAATCTTTGATGAGATTGTCCAGCATTTACTCCCATCTTGAAAAACATCACATAACAATCCAGCACTCTCTTCTTTGTTTCCTGCAAAATCTTCATGTCTCAGTCAGTCAGTTGAGTGCCATACGTGATAGACGCTTAGGCGATTATGTCTCGACAGAGACATGACTGACTGGGCAGAAGATTATCCCGCAGTAGGTTGCCATGACTTTCAGCGGTAGACTAGTTGCGGACCAAGGCTATAGAATCCAATTTGTCCTGTTATTTAACCCATAACTGGAAGGAATAGGCGGATTAATACCTTTCCCAAGGGTATTTGCGCGTAAGTGAATGCAATGAATTCAGCTGGAATTCGAACTCGGCTCCCCGATTTCTCGTTCTGAGCCGATATCCAATGCACCACAACGCACATCAATACTCTATTCAACTTTTGGAATCCATCTTTGGCCATGCTAATACGCCTTCAGAACTCAGTATCGCACTTTCCATCTTCTGTTAGGACACTTCCCAGGTATTTAACTTTCTGTATCTGTTTGATTTTAGTATCCCCAACTTGTAGTTGGCATTTTAGTCTCCTCTTTTTACTGATGACCATGCATTCAGTTTTCCTGTAGTTTATATGTAGTCCTTTCTTACTGATATACATCATCTGTATATCTTATATTGTACAGATTGTGGCCGCCAATGACGAATTCTGGCAGGACTTCTAGCGCTCTGAGAATTGTCTCGCTGTATATATTGAATAGATGTTAAGTATTAGTTCCTTTGTCGTTTCCATCCTCTCCAAAACCCTGTCGTTGCTCACATGCTCGGAATATAGTATCCGCAGCAGCCTTCTGTAGAGCCACTTCTCCATCAAGTCTTCCTCCATCTTTGGTGAGATTGTCCAGCATTCGTTGTCATATTGAAGAACAAACATCACATAGCAATCCAGCAATCTCTTCTTTGTTTCTAACGAAATTTTCCTGTCTCTTAATACTCTACTCAGCTTCTGGAATGCATCCTTGGTCATGGCAATACGCCTTTGGATCTCAGGGTCGCACTTTCCGCCCTCTGTTAGGACATTTCACATTTAAATGTCTGTACCTGCTTGATTTTCGTATATACGACTTGTAGTTGGCATTTTGGGATCCTCTTTTTACTGATGGCCATGCATTCAGCTTTCTTGTAGTTTATATATAGTCATTTCTTTCTACTTTCTGTAGGAGGTCATGTAGTTTACTTTCCGGGTCCGCTATCAGCACTGTATCATCTGCGTATCTTATATTGTACAGCGTGTGGCCACCAATGACAAATCCTGTCAAGACTCCGAGCGCTCTTAGAGGATATATTTTGGAATTCCCTGTAGGTTAACGTGATCAATATACAATTGATGAAGGCTGAAGATACACCGTTCGAAACGTTCTGAAACAGCAACAAAGATGAGAACAGCAGTCTGCGTGTAAATAATGAAAATGACCGTATATATTTCATTCTAATTTTAATTCCTTTTTTTCTAGTTATCATCTTTTAGGTATGATGTCCCTTCAGGACGTAAGCGATAATGGCTCTCCACAACTTCTTGTCCTTCGTAGCTTTTAATAAATTGCGTTTTAACTATCCTAAACCTTGTCTCGCCATCCATTTACAAAATTTCGTCTTCATCTATGCACGATGTCTCTTCAAGACATGGCCGATTATGGCTCTCCACATTTTCCTGTCTTTCCTAGTTTTTAATAAGTTGACTTTTTGCTAAACTTTGTCTCGCCATCCATTTATACAATTTCGTTTTAATCTTATTCTATTTACAATATTCTCTCAGGATATGGAGGATCATGGTTCTCCACAATTTCCTGTCCTTTGTTACTTTTAATAAATTTTCTTTTTGATATCTCTCCTAACGCTTGTCCCGCCATCAATTTACTCAAGCTCACTAGATAGGTTATTTTACTCAGTCCATCTTGCCTTCAATCTGTCCTGTGAGTGTCAAATTTTCCAGGCCCTCTTTTCTCATTATATAACCCAGAGATTTCAAGTATCTCTTCCTAATGTTAAGCATTTGTTTCTTTTTTGTATTCATTTACTATAAAACCTCCTCATTCCTCACATGTTCGATTGGTGGTATTCTCAGCATCCTTCAGTAGAACCACATTTCTGTTTCTTCAAGACCCTTCTTCATCGCTGCAACATGGAAAAGGACTGATATAAGATAACTGTTCAGTATTCTTTTATTTGTATACTTCGATGTGGTGTAACGGTTAACAAGCTTGTCTCGCTTACGACTCAGTAGTGAATTCAATCCAAACTGAGTCTCCTATACCTTCGGCCTTGTGTCACGTCTAAGCTACGCTTATAAAGCCACCAGTATTCTATTTTATTTGTTTCTAGCGAACATTTTCTGTTTCTTAATACGTTGCTCAGATTTTGGATGACGTATTCCGATATCCCAATGCGCCTGTGAATTGTCGCATTTTTCGTCCTCCATTGAAAATCTTCCTTGATATTCACATTGTTGTACTTGTTTGAATTTGGTATCCCCAATGCGTTATCAGACCTCCTACAGAAAGTAGCTGAAGAGAGTGACAAGAAAGGACTACAAATAAACTGTAAGAAAACCGAATGCACGGTCATCAGCAAAAAGGGCAAAATGACAAATACAGGTGAGAGACCCTAAAATCAAACAGGTACAAAAATTTAAATACCTACGAAGTGTTCTTAACAGAAGACGGAAAGTGCGACACAGACATCCGAAAGTGAATTGGCAGAGCGAAGAAAGCATTCCAAAAGCTGAGTAAAAGATTAAGAGACAGGAAAATTTCACTAGAAACAAAGAAGAGAGTACTGGATTGCTATGTGATGTCAGTTCTTCAATATAGCAGTGAATGCTGGACAATATCATCAAAGGTGAAGGAAAAACTTGAAGCAACTGAAATGTGGTTCTACAGAAGCATACTGGATATAAAGTGGGGGATCAGTTTCATATTACAAACAAAATATAAACTGATCCCTCACTTTATGACCACATCAGTTTCTATACATTTATATTACTGATATCAAAAAGCACAAGGATGCAGTCCAGAAACTGAGCGGAGTATTAAGAGACAGGACAATTTCACTAGAAACAAAAAAAAGAGTACTGGATTGCTATGTGATGTCAGTTCTTCAATATAGCAGTGAATGCTGGACAATATCTTCGAAGATGAAGGAAAAACTTGAAACAATTGGAATGTGGTTCTACAGAAGGATGCTGCGGATATCAAGAACCGAGCATGTGAGCAATGACGAGGTTTTAGAAAGGATGGAAACGAAAAGGAAATTAATACTGAGCATCAGGATGAGATAAATAATGTTTCTGGGACACGCAAAGAGGAGGGAGAGCTTGAAGAACCTGATACTAACAGGCCAGATAGATGGAAAAAGAGACAGGGGAAAGCAACGGATAACATATTTGAAGGACCTAATCAGGTGGATGATGGAACGAGGGTTGCATGGTGCAACAGGAGAAAGCGTGCTAAGAGCCACCAGGGATCTGGAGATGTAGAAAGCCATGATCGCCTACGTCCTGAAAGGACATGGCACATAAAAGAAGAATGCGTTATCTGTATTTTGAAATGTCCCTTTTGCTAACAACCATATTTTCAAGCTTGTACTTCGTTGTAATATTGATCAAAAATGAATAATTAATGACAACACTTCAACTAATAAAAAAATAAAAAAATAAAATTAAAAAATTAAAAATTAAAAATTAAATTAAAAAAATCAAACAGAATCAAGGTACTCCGATTAACATTGTTATTATAATTAACCTATAAAAGAAAGATGAAAGAGATATTGATCAAAAATTAATAATGGTTGACAATGGCTCATTTAATAAAAATTCAAGTTAATTAGTATAGATGGCCGTTCTTTTCTGGGTATGCCAGTCCGCAAGTGATGACAGGAATAATAGAATGAAATAATTTTACCTGATTAAAGAACAGAACAATTCGACGAAATCGAAATAAAAGAACAAAGAAGAGAGAAAAATACATCAAAATTAAAATGGCTTCAAATAATTCAGAATCAAAAGATGGAAAGAAAGACAATTTTAATAAAATAACAGAAATATTTAATTTAAAAACGAAATAACATGAATATTTATATAAAATCAAATGTAATAAAACCTGAAACTTGTGAAACAGTGAGCAGAAATGTTCTTCTTTTTCTTTTTCTTTTTTTCTTCTTCTTCTTTCTTCATCATGTGCCGTGTCCGTTCAGGACGTAGATGATCATGGACATCCACTTGGCTCTGTCTCTTGTCACCCTCACCATTTTTCCATCTTGGTATCTCTCCCAAACCAACCATTTCCTCAGGCCTATCAAAGATCTCGCGCTGCCTTCCTCTGTCTCTCTTTCCTTCTATCTATCCTGTGAGTATTAAATTCTCCAGGTCCTTCTTCCTTATTACGTATTCCAGGAAATTGATCAGTCTCTTGCCTGATGTTAGGTATGAGCTTTCTTCTCGTTTGCTCCTCTCCAACACCTCATCGTTTCTCACGAGCTCAATCCATGGCATTCTCAGCATCCTCCTGTAGAACCACATTTCTGCTGTCTCAAACCTCTCCTTCATCCATGATGAGATCGTCAAACAGTCACTTTCATACAGAAGAAGAGATATCTCGTAGCAATCCAGTACTCTTTTTTTCCTTTTCTTTTTTTTTTTTTTTTTGTTTCCAGTGAGATTTTTCTGCCTCTCAGTAATCTGGTTAGCTTTTGAAATGCTTCCTTGAGGATAATTAAAATACTTGCGCATACTTAGGGAACCATTTAAAGAGAAAAGAGGCATAGTGGTAGAGACAGGAGAAAGCCACAGGTAACGTACTGATGGTCTTGAGCAAATAGATAGCAGAGCAGGATTTTGGTGAGGTAACAGGAGAAAGCATGTTAAAAACTACTAAGGATAGTGAGAGGTGGAAGGCTATGATCGCCTACGTCCTGAAGAGACACGGCACATAGAAGAAAAAGGGGACAGTTCTCAATTGATGCTCCATAATTTTGTCCTTGTGGCATTCATCTCGAGTTCCTCAACAAAATCTAAAAAAGAATCTGCAACGTAATCGGTCATGATTTGGCGTCTCGGCATCAGCCCCTTTCTCACCGAAGATGAAGGAAAAACTTGAAGCAACTGAAATGTGGTTCTACAGAAGGATGCTGCGGATATCATGGACCGAACATGTGAGCAATGAGCGAGGTTTTGGAAAGGATGGAAACGAAAAGGAAATTAATACTGAGCATCAGGATGAGACAAATAAAGTTCCTGGGACACGCAGTGAGGAGGGAGGGCTTGGAGAAACTGATACTAACAAGCCAGATAGAGGGGAAAAGAGACAGGGGAAAGCAACGGATAACATATTTGAAGGACCTGATCAGGTGGATGACGGAACGAGGGTTGCGTGGTGCAACAGGAGAAAGCGCGCTAAGAGCTACCAGGGATAGGTAGATATGGAAACACATGATCGCCTACGTCATGAAAGGACATGGCACATAAATGAAGAAGAATGCGTTATCTGTATTTTGAAATGTCCCTTTTGCTAGCAACCATATCTTCAAGCCTGTACTTCGTTGTAATATTGATCAAAAATGAATAATTAATGACAACACTTCAACTAATAAAAAATTAAAAAATAAAATTAACAAATAAAAAATAAAAAATAAAATTTTAAAAAATCAAACAGAATCAAGGTACTTCGATTAACATTGTTATTATAATTAACCTATAAAAGAAAGATGAAAGCGATATTGATCAAAAATTCATAATCCCTCTGTTTTTCTTTCTTTTTTTTTCTTTTTTTCTATAAATATTTTCATGGCAACTGCTCTGATCAGTTTTATTTCTTGGTATCTCGTCCACCTTAATTCAAGCGTTCTACTAGTTTGGCATTTAGGTCTCACCCTGTTACCGTTGAAATCGTTAAATGTAACCGCCACTTCTACTCTAACTGTTTATTTTCTCGTACCTCTCACTCATGGAACTCCCTTCGGTTTACTTGCTTCTCTGATAGCTACAACTAAAATAAAATAAAATAAAATAAAATAAAATAAATGCAACATCAATTGCCATCTTCTATCTCGTTGAATCTCATCCATCCCTTCTTCAATACCCACTGTACCCAGTTTTTTGTCTTACTGTAGCCCCCTGCGCACTAGTGGCAGTTCCGCCTTGCTTGGGGTGAAATGATTAAGAAATATTTGCTACAGTTACTAAATCGCTGCCTATATTTATTTATAAATAAAAGTATTTTAAAAGAAACAAAACCGACTGAAATTATAAAACTGTCATTCTTGCTATTGTGGACAAGTTAGGTGACGCTGTTTCAGGACTATAAAAGCTCAATTAAATCTTCCGCTTCCTATGTTCATTATAGAATACTGTATTTAGAAGTTCAGTTTTCTATTCTAGTGGGTAGGAGATTAGTCACGAGAACGTCTGTTGCATATCTAAATAACGTTGAAAAACCAATTCCCGTATAATCAATGAAGTTAATCAAAGTCAAGCCTGGTCAGTAACTTGATGGGTGACCGATCGGGAATACCCGATGTTATAAGCTTGAATTTGCACGTACTGTAATGGATAATGGCTCAAAATTATTAATGGAGAGCTATGTTCCAATTCATGTTGGATTCGTTATATTTACGTTCAACTTGGTAAAGGTATGAATCAAGCTCTTTTCCCTCAACTATGGGTTAATTAGTAAGACTTGTATCACTAAAGCATTATTGTCACAACTTTTTTAAAGATATAAGATATTTTCTGGCGTTAAATAACATATAAAATATTGATAACTCGTAAAGAAATTAATGACTAGGCAGAAGGTTGCCATTACTTTCTGCGGTAGACTAGTTGTCCAGTCAAGGCTATAGAACCCAATCTTTCCTGTTATTTAACCCATCACTAGAAGGAAGAGACGGATTAATACTTTTCCCAAAGGTGTTTCGGCGTAATATATATATTAAACTGGAATTCGAATAATATGAAGACTGAAAAAATTATACAAATAGCAATAATACTAAAGTGATTAATAATAATAATAATTTTAAAACGGTCAAAATAGAAAGACCTGGAAATTGAAATAGAAAAAATGCGGAAATTGAAAACAAGTATCAGACCAGTGACAGTGGATGCACTTGAAATGATAAAAAATGGAAAAAAAAAACACACATTAAAAGAATCTCTGGAAATACCAGCTTAAGAGATATACAAAAAAATTGGATTTTTTCAATGTGATGTTTTGTTCCATTTTTTATCATTCCAAGTGCACCTACTATCACTGGTACAACTCTTGTTTTCAATTTCCACATTTTTTCTATTTCAATTTCCAGGTCTTTATATTTTGACAGTTTTTCAAATTCCTTGATTGCTATGTTACAATCCGCTGGACAAGCCATATCAATTAATAGACAAGTTTTCTCCTTCTGGTTTTTAACAATAATGTCTGGCCTGTTTGCTTCAATTTTTCTGTCTGTGTAGATGGTGTAATCCCATAGAATGGTTACATCTTCTATTTCTGTAACCGGGGCTGGATGATGTTCATACCAGTGTTTGTTTAAGAGTTTTTCCATAATGTTTGCACATTGCCCAATGTAAATATTGTCCAACTCTATCGTGGCGATTTTTATATTCGTTTGGGGCAAGCACAGAACAGCCTGAGATTAGGTGGTCTATTGTTTCTTGGTGTTTATCACAAAACCTGCATTTTGGATCCATATTATTATGTATAATATTTGCCTGAAAGTTTGTAGTGAAAAAACTTTGGTCTTGCGCTGCAAGAATAAAGCCTTCAGTCTCAGACTTTAATCCAGATGCACGTAACCATCGATGAGTGTTAACTTTATCAACATTGGATTTATTGGCACGTTCTGGATTTTGGCCATGCAGAGGTTTATCTTGCCAGCGTTGTTTCATCTGTTAAAGAGCTTTATCTTTGGCTTTCATTTTCATATTTTTGCCGCAATAGTTGGTTCTTGGCTTCTGTTTTGCTTTTCTACAGAATCTACTCAATATAAATCTTGTTTGTATTTACTGCCTTCTTTTATTATTGAATATTTTTTCTTTCTGTTTTCATGTTGTTTGACTAACTGTATCATCCAGTCCTTTGTTGTTTCTATGTATGTTAGTAAGCCAATAGTTGTTGTCTTGTATGACAATTCTAGCTGAATAAGATATCTTCCACCTTCTTTATGGGGTATGTATAGACGGTCTACATCAGCCCTTGGATGATGCATCTTATGCTTAGAAAGAAGTTTTCTTGTTTTAGAATCCATTCGCCTGATGTCGTTTAGAGTCCAGTTTAAGATGTTGAAACTATATTGGACAATTTGGATTGCAAGGCTATTAATGGCCATAATTCTGTTCTGAGAACTCAATTCAGTTTTTAATATCAGTCGTAGCCTTCTATAGTACTCTTTAAGCACTATTTCTTTCATTTTTTTATGGTGCATTTTTTCACTCTCATTTACGCCTTGATATTTATAAGCTTCTTCTGGCTTTAATCCTTTTATTGTGACAGAAGGGTCTAAGCTAATTGAGGATGTTTGTTGTAGCGATCCACGTAAAACTGTAGCTTCAGCACATTTATTCAAATTTCATTATTATTATTATTATTATTAATAATAATAATAATAATAATAATAATAATAATAATAATAATAATAATATTTATTTATTTATTTATTGTTTATTTATTTTATTAGAATATGTATTATTTATTTATTTATTTATTTATGTTTTATGTATTATCTCTTTATTTCTTTGGTAGAACTCAGCTTGTAGACTAGAATTCATTGACATATTTTTAAGCGGGTTTTGTAAATAGTCAGATAAATTACTGAAATCTTTACCATAAAAATCTATTTTTATACTTTTTGCTTTCTTGTATATTTTATTTACACCCCCGATCAAAAATGTAAGACCACTTAAAAATCTTTAAAAAGAATTTTTTTTTTTATGGATAGATTTTAAACTCCTCCCACTTAAAGTTACCAATACTACAATCTAAAAGGTTATGGAAGCAGAAAGCTACATTCCAAACATTTTATTTAGAAATTTACATTTTTATAAAATGAGGCGATTTACACATGATCAAAATTATAAGACCAGAGACAAAAATTCTACGAAATTGTACAAAAAGTGTAATGAAAACATTCAACAACCAAATTTAATAATGAGTTCTACCGCCACTGCTTTTGATGACTTCAAAAATTCTGTCGGGCATGCTAGAAATAAGCGTTTCCATTAAGGTGTGGGTGATGTTGCTCCAGCTTCTGAAGATGGCTTCACGAAGTTCATTTTTTGTTGAATCTCCAATACACTGTGAGTCCTCGGTCTCAGACTAAACCTCAAGTGGAACGACTACATCGAATCAATAGCTACATTTACTGCAGGGAAGGTTGAGTCCCTATGTCGGCCCCGGAAGTTCTTCCCGTCAGAATCCATCTTGCACATTTACAAATCCACCATTTGTCCATGCATTGAATATCTAGTCTAGTGCTCCTGCAATTCATCTTAAGGTTCTCTACAAGATCCAACGTAAGATGTACAATGCAGTCAACCCCTCTTGGTAGCTCGTCTTCAGTCACGTTCCCAGAGACAGGATGTGGCTTTCCTTTGTCATTTCTACAAATATTTTCACGGATTCTGTCCATTCCCTGGTGTTCCGACAACATGAATTCAATGCTACTAGATTGGCAATTAGGTCTCACCTTTTTACTGTTAAAACACTCAAATATTACCGCCTCTTCTACTCTACCAGTATTTTTGTTCACTCGCATTTCCCGGGTGTGGAATTTCTTTCCGCATACTTGCTCCTCTGATAGCCACAAACTCTAAACGTTTAAGTGCAACGTCGATTGCCACCTTTTAATTTATTTTTCCCCATCTTTTTCTTATCTTTTCCCCGCCAAATTCTGTATCTTGTTCGGCTTTTTCCCGCTCTCCTCTCACTAACTCCCTGCGCAATAGTGGCAGTACTGTCTTGTTTGAGGATTTTTTAAAAATAATTTCCCGCCAAGCAAGCGCATCGCCACTGATGTGCAGGGGGCTACATAAGAGAGCTAAAGTTTTAGGCAAGGGTGAGAATGAAGAGAAAGACGAACCAGTTACGGGTGGGGGTGAAAGAGAAAGGGCAAGAAAAGGATGTAAACACAGGAGTGAAGACACTTGCAAAGGTAGAGAAAAAGGAAAAAGAACCAGATTCCCAGGGTGATGCAGAAAGGGGTGGCGTTAAGTGGATAAGAGATGGGAATTGACTTTGCATCTAAATTCTTGGAGGTTGTAGCCGTCAGTGAAAGCAAGTATATGGAAGGGAGTTCCACAGGTGGGAAGTGCGAGAAAAGAAGCTGATGGAGTAGAATTGTCGCCTGCATTTGGTTGATCTAACTGTGAAAGGGTGGGACCTTGTTGCCAATGAAACGGTCATTAAAAAAATCATCTTTTTAAAACGATAGAATTTACAGAGAGAAAGAGAGAGAGAGAGAGAATATATGTCCTTTTGACTGACTCGCCATTTATTTATTTTTATTTTTTGTCTGGTCGTCATTAAACCTTGTTATTTGTTTATCCGCCAATATCCAGCCACGTGAGACAATAAATTTGGCAGTAGAAAACGTTTTTGAACGTTGCCAAACGAAAATGTTACAAACACTATTTAAGAAATTGTTCAGATTTGCCAAATTCATTTAACGTGATGCGCCCGCGCATGCGTACGAATTGTGCCCCACATGACTAAAATCTGCCCTTCTTTTTTTCAACTCCCTTTTTGTTTATATCTATATTGTTTTCCTCCTCTTATTTATTTCTTTATTTATTAGAGTTTTCTTTAAGCCGAACCGCACAGTTGATTAATTCGCAAGTCGCTTCTATGCAAATAGGCTTCGTGTTCATTTTTATTTTATTTTCCTCGTTCATTCAATAATCGCATTGATGAAACCGAATCGTGTGTTTGTTTTTCTGTATCGTCAATAAAACGGAACCTCGCTTTCCGAAAGAACTGAATAATCACTTCACAGTAAAAAAAGATACGCCCTACATTATTTTCTTATGCTTCTACAAAACCCCTACACAGGGGCATAGCTAGAATATGAGCCGCCTGAAGCATCGCTGGCTTTTTTGATGCATTGATTTGCATCCCCTACTCCATGCCATCACCAAAATTTCATTTTTCTCTCTTACAAGAAACACGCACATAAATATATAACTGAAGATTAATGAAATGGTTATAAACAACCGACAATTTGAAATTATTTGTTTGAACATTATTTTTGATAGATACTCGTATTTAAGTAAATATTCTGTTTTTACCCAAACAATATATATATATATATATATATATATATATATATATATATATATATTTCTACCGGCCTGATTATTTACGATAAATTTTTGTTTCGAAAATTTGTCATTCGACAGGATTCGAATCTGCGACCCGTATCAACATAAGGGAAGCCACCAATTAATATGGCGCGTCTTAGACCTCTCGACCACGAATGACCAACAATTTAAACGATGTCAAATCAAGCCTATATAACACAATTTGATATTATGTTGCTAAATACGAGTATCGACCAAAATAATGTTCAAACAAATAATTTCACATATATAATAATCAGTAATGATAATGGAAGAATATTCCACATTTAGAAATTTACATTTAAAAAGTGCCCAATAAAAAAGTAGATAATAGACTGCCTGATGATGGTGTATTAAACACCGAAACTTTATAGCTATTGAGTTGCAGTATACTATATTAATAATAATAATAATAATAATAATAAAAGAAGAAGAAGAAGAACTACACACACACACACACACACACACACACATATATATATATATTTATATATATATATATATATATATATATATATATATATATATATATTTTTAATCGTATCACCCCGAGCAAGGCGGTAACGCCACTGATGTGCAGGGGGCTACGTAAGAGTGAAAAGATTGGAAAAGAAAAAGAAAAAGAAAAGCCGGAAACCAGATCCTAAACAGGGAACAAGGGATGAGCCTCTTAACCTGTTCAATAGACGTGGGTGGAGTGTGAACCGGGCGATAGATAGATCTATCTACTCCAATTGAAAAAAAACAAAAACAAAGTGAGAAGATTGGAAAAGAGAAAGCCGGAAACCACATCCTAAACGGGGAACAAGGGATGAGCCTCTTAACCTGTTGAATAGACGTGAGTGGAGTGTGAACCGGGCGATAGATATATATAAATGAAGAGAACCAACAGTCTTACAATTCCGAGTTCTCCGGCATTTACCTTTTTATATAAAAGTGCTCAATATAACAACTAGTTTAGAGTATGATAAAATTAATTTAATTTTTGTTTTTTAATTAAAATTAATATATTTTACATTGAGACACGGAAATTTCTATGTTTGGATATGTAGATAAATCATTTTCACAACAATGATCTAACATTGCCTGATGACGAGGTAAACATCTCGAAACAAATTTCCGTGTCGCATTGTAAAATATATTAATTTTAATTAAAAATCAAATTTATATATATATATACCCTGCTTCCCTATCTAGGATTGGATTTCCGGTTCAGTAAATCTGTTTTTAATCATTGTTAACAGTGTTGTCTACTTTAGTGAGGGAGATCTCATTTCAGTCTTGATTTTTGATGTTATTCCGGACCCCAAAAAAAAAAAAAAGAAAGAAACAGAACTTACCATTTAATATTTGTGTATCGAGTAGAAACCCCTATTTTTCGTTAAAAAACTGATTAAAAAAAGTCGCTCTCTACTCGAGTATATATGGTCTCTCGTTTTTTAGGGTTTCAAAGTTAATGGTTATTTCTCCGGAAAATTAATTGTGATGTTTTTCCCTCTCATTTCACTGGAAGCCATTTTTTCTGAAAACATTAACCTTTTTTTTTAATGACTTAAATTCATTTTATTTTTAAGAGTAGAGATTTAAACCTGCTTCACTATCTAGGATTGGATTTCCAGTTTAGTAAATCTGTTTTTAATCTTTATCAACAGTGTTTTCTACTTTAGTGAAGGAGGTCTCATTTCAGTCTTGATTTCTGATGTTATTCAGTACAAAAAACAGAACTTACCACGGCTACAGTCAAGAATTGATCCTTTCTTATCTGCGACATACAACGTATATTTTGGTCTACCCCGAAACAACCATAACCCTAATATTGAAATATATATATATATATATATATATATATATATATATATATATATATATTAGCTGTATAGGGTTATGGAACTTTGTCTGTGTGTGTGTGTGTGTGTGTGTGTGTGTGTGTGTGTGTGTGTGTGTGTGTGTGTGTGTGTTACCTATAGACTCCGAAACGGCTGAACCGATTTTCTTGAAAATTTACACAGTTCTACTATAAGCTTCTGCGAGCGTTCTTAGCTAGGTTTTGTGTCGAGGTACCCCCGATAAATATCGAAAAACGATAATCGATAAAATCGGGTTATGGAAGGAGGGGTCCGATTTTAATCAAATTTGATACACTCATAGACAAAGACATAAGAAACGATATTCAGAAGTTTCAAGGTTGCAGTTCTTACAATAGTACAGAAAATCGATAATATATATATATATATATATATATATATATATATAAAGCAAGATGTTTGTGTGTGTGTCTGTTTATCTGCCTGTATGTCTGTATTTTTTTTCAGCCCTTTTCTTTTAGTTTTTGCTTCGGGTTTGGCTCTAAGTAGGTATAATTGCAGTTCTTAGTCTCAGCCATGATACCATTTACTCAGAGGACTTGTTTAGCCTTAAAAGTTCTGTTTACGACGAAAAAACTTATTTGATATCGATACCAGGAAATAAAATTTGACTTACATCCATTCATTTTTCTTTCAGTCTACGGTTTCGCTTTAACTGGAAACAACTATTGCTTTTTAGTTTTTCGTGCCAACGTCCAAAGAGTCTGAGCTCTAGAACCATGGATTAGTTTTAAAGCTTTCATTGCACCCGAGCAACGCCGGGCTATATTGCTAGTAATCTATAATATCAAAATGGAAACATCTCGCGAGAAATTGCGAGAAATAGAAAAAATTGATTATTTTAAATAATAATTCTGTAAGCATTCTTCTTCTTAAATGTCCAATTTTACAACATCATCCAGAAAATTAGCGATTTATTTTTTCAGTCAAATAATATTTTTGCAAAATCTTTCTTTTCATGCGAAACGTCGATAAACAATGCATGAAATGAGACGATCGTTAGGTATGCTTTTCAAGACGATCAATACATTGATCAATTTTATGACGATCAATACATTGATCGATCGATTGATTCAATGAAAGGAATATTCTGTTTGTTTTGTGTTTCTTTGGAGGTATCGGATACATTGCAGTATCAAGGAAAAGATTTTCTTTTTACCTTTATTTTTAGACTGGCATATGAACATGATTATGGAACATCCTGTAGGAATCGAAATCGCAGTGTAAAATTATGATTCGCTGTGCTTGGGCTTATTTTTTAAAAACTAGGTCGCATATTTAAATGAACTAGAATTAGTTAAATGACACTAGTAGTATCTGAAGTGAAGTATATTTACATCGTTAGGACTGTTGTCCTCAATTATTTTACCATATTCACGACGTTTCGGCCGTTGTATGCTCCGGTCTTCTTTAGGTGGTATTAGTTGGAAGGCCGGAACATATAACGATCGAAACATACTGAATATGGCAATAAAGATGAGGACAGCAGTTTGAACGATGTAAATAAGGTAAATAATTACAATACCTCCTCGATCCATGATATTTGCAGCATCCTTCTGTAGAACCACATTCTGCATTCCAGAAGTTGAGTAAAGTATAAAGAGACAGGAATATTTTACACGACACAAAGAAGAGAGTACTGGATTGCTATGTGATGTCAGTTCTTCAATATGGCAGTGAATGTTGGACAATATCATCAAAGATGAAGGATAAATTTGAAGCAACTGAAATGTCGTTCTACAGAAGGATGTTGCGGATATCATGGATCGATCATGTGAGCAGTGATAAAGTATTGGAAAGAATATAAATGAAAGGGAAATTAATATTGAGCATCAGGAAGAGACAATTAAAGTTCCTGGGACATGCAATGAGGAAGGAGGGCTTGGAGAACCTGATACTAACAGGTCAGATAGAGGGAAAAAGAGACAGGGGAAAGCAGCGGATAACATCTTTGAAGTACTTGAGCAGGTGGGTGACAGAACGGGGGTTGCGTGGGGTAACAGGAGAAAGCGTGCTAAGAGCAGCCAGGGATAGGAAGATGTGGAAGGCCATGATCGCCTACGTCCTGAAAGTAGAAGGCACATAGAAGAAGACACTCTGAACCTTTTTTCTCCAAATGCTTCCTTTTCACCAAACATCAAAATGTAATCCCCCCCCTTTTCCAAGATGTTTTAACTCAAAAGATGACTTCCAAACATTATAGACATATTAAAAATCTTCATTCGTTTTCCCCGTTAACACATATACATGGACTATTTTTATAGAGAAGTTTTACAAATTTAATCTCTATAGAAAATGATGATGGATTTTTAAAATGTAATACATACTCTGTAATTGTTTTAATTCATAGCTAATAATTAAATAAATAAACTGTGAAATCAATAAAATTTCACCAATAAAACTGTTTTATTTAATACTACGCCTCCTTGGCCTTACACTGTCGGCGGACCTCAAATGGAATGACTATATTGAATCCATTGCCAAATCTACTGCTATGAAAGTCGGCTCCCTGTGTAGGGCCCGGAAATTTTTCCCACCTGAATCTATTCTGCACATATACAAACAAATCTACCATCCGCCCGTGTATTGAATATTGCTGCCATATCTGGTCGGGTGCCCCTGCTGCTCTCCTTGGGCTTCTTGACAAAATACAAAGGAGGATCTGTAACGTGGTTGATACTGACTTGGCAGACCGGCTGCAGCCGCTCTCACACCGGCGTGATGTGGCTTCCCTGTGCCTCTTCTACAAGTACTTTCATGGCTTCTGCTCCGATGAGCTTAGATCACTGGTGCCGCCTAAGCACGAATTTACACGAGATACTAGATTAGCAACTAGGTCCCACCCTTTTACTGTTAAACAAATAAGATGCAACCGTAAATTCTACTCCAACAGCTTCTTTTCTCGCGCTTCCCGCCTGTGGAACTCCCTTCCACAAGTCTGCTTTCCCGACAGTTACAATCTCCAGGTGTTTAAATGTAGGGTCAATAGACACCTCCTATCTCACTAACTCCCAACTATTCTCAGAACACTCTCATCTACCCAACCCTCATTCTCGGTATCCTTACCCGCCTATCACCCACCCTCTGTCATTTCCTATATTTAATCAGCCTTTCTCCACTCTACGTAGCCCCCTGCACAGTAGTGGCAGTGACATGCCTTGCTCGGGGTGAAACGCTTATAAAAAAAAAAAAAAAAAAAAAAACTTCTATCCGTCACAACAAGAACACCCTACACATGCCAAACAGCGTAAACTTACTCATATGAAAAATCTTCAAACCCAATACAAGGTGGTGATTTGATTATAACCAAACATCAAAATATCTCAAAACAGTTTTAACTCATAACTATTAAATAAATCAATAAATAGACTGAAACATAATTAAAAAACAAAATATTAAATAGAATGTTTTGTAATAAAATTCAATTAACAAATTCTGTAAAAAAAAATAATAGTAAAATTAAAATATTTCCCTCTTGCTGAAACCTTGAAATTCCACTCTGGTGGGGGATTTCACACATGGTTGAGAACCCCTGTTAAACTTTTGAGGTCAGTTGGGGATATTTATTCTTGACAGACCGCTACCTTTTGCGTTGACCATTAATATATCTTTTTCTTGTTCGTCTTCTTCATTTATGTACCGTGTCCCTTCAGAACGTTGCCAATCATGGCCCTCTACATCTTCCGGTCCCTTGTCGCTCTTAATGCATTTCGTCTTTATCCACCCTGTGAGTAGCAAATTCTCCAAGCTCTCATTCCTCATTACGTGGCCCAGAAACTTCAGCTGCCTCTTCCTGGTGTTAAGTATAAGTTTCCTTTGCGTCTCCATCCTCTCCAAAACCTCGTCTTTACTCACATGTTAGGCTAAATGAATGCTCACTATCCTTCTGTAGAACCGCATTTCTCTTGCCTCGAGTCTCTTCTTCATCTTTGAGGAAATTGAGCATTTCCTGGCAAACAGGATAACAGATATCACATCACTTTTTTCTTTGTTTCCAACAAAATTGTCCTATCTATTAATATGTGATTCGGCTTTTGGAATGAGTCCTTGATCAGGGCAATACGCCTTCGTATCTCTTTCCGTTTTCTATTAAATAATTTCCTAGGTATTTAAATTTCTTTACCTGCTTGATTTTAGTATCCCCGCGCCTGTAATTGGCATTTTGGGCTCCTCTTTTTGATGGTGACCATACCTTCAGTTTTCGTTCAGTTTATGTTTAGTCTCTTTTGTGTCTACTATCAGCACTGTGTCATCAGCATATCGTATATTGTTAAGACTGGATCTGCCAATGACAAATCATGGCAGGACACCTAGTTAGTGTACTGTAAATTTGTTCCTAACTGTCGCGTATCATTAGGAATTATAATGATTCATTCAACATTACAGTTAGTTTGCTGAAATGGCAGTTACTTGTGACCCAGTTTCATAATATACTACCCTCACATCGACTCGATAAGGAAACTGGGCCGAAAGAACGGATGTGTGACACACATAAGGTAAACACGGGAGTATATCAATTAAAACATTGCAATAAATTAAGTTAATATTACTATAATTGAAAAAAGAAACGCGAGCTATTCATTTGAATTGCCATCCATGGTGGATTATCGTGATTAAATTTAAAATCCGCCAATCAGTTAAACCTTTCTCTGTGGCAACAGGGATAATCCTATTGTTCTACATTTCAATGTCAGCCTATGTACGAATGCACTCATTGTCAAATCAATAGGATATTTTACATGATTTGGGGGGAAGATTCATGACAAACTTTATATATATACTTAAATGTAGTTCGAGAAGTAATACGACTTTTTGGTGCAAGCCAGTTAAGGATATATATATATATATATATATATATATATATATATATTGTAATAGTTCTTACTATGGTTTATAAATTCATAGTATCACAAAAATTTTCGCGTTTGAAATGAATTGTTTGAACATTATTTTTGATCGATACTCGTATTTAATGAAACAGTATTATATATTTATATCTACCGGCCTGATTATTTACGATAAATTTTTATTACGAAAAAGCTACCATTTGATGTGGTAACGTCAAATTGTCGGTTGCTTATAACCAAGTTTCGTTAAAATTCGCTGATTTCTGTAACATGTTTGCATTTGTTAACACTACGATACATTTCAGAGCAGATATGTTTGTTTACGATGGATCGAAAATTGTGTTATATAGGCTTGATAAAAACCTCGTTTAGACTGGAGGCTATTCGTGATCGAGAGATCTAAGACGTTAGCAGATCAAATGGTAGCTTCCCCTATATAGATAGGGGTCGCAGGTTCGAATCCTGCCGAATGGCACACATTTTCGTAATAAAAATTTATCGTAAATAATCAGGCCGGTAGATATAAATATGTAATAGTGTTTCATTAAAAACAGAATATCTACTTAAATATGAGTATCGATAAAAAATAATGTTCAAACAATTCATTTCAAATTGTCGGTTGCTTATAACCAAGTTTCGTTAAAATTCCTTGATTTCCGTAACATGTTTATATATATATATATATATATATATATCTATATATATATCTATAAACATATATATATATATATATATATATATATATATATATATATATATATCCTGGGTAAAAAGCAATCGGCTGTCTAACCGTACTGATGAGATGTGATACATCGAAACAGATCTGTCTGCGGATGACTAATATATATATATTACTTTTCTTTTACTATATCAATCTGTGGCTTGTTTTTGCTTCTTGTATGAAGTAAATTCTGTATGAAAGTAAATGTATAGAGATGATTTATTCTATGTTCTAAAAAGCAAAGCCGTTTTAAAAGAAAACATTAAATTAAAGAATCTTACTTGCTAAGTTTTCCAACTCTTTTTCTTGTTCATGAAGCTGCAAAAAAAAAAACAAACAATGAAATAAATATAAGTAAATATAGAAACAAGTAAGTAGATAGATAGATAGATAGATAGATAGATAGATAGATAGATAGATACTATCAGACTGAAATAGATATATACAGACTGAGATAGATAGATAGATAGATAGATAGATAGATAGATAGATAGATATGAACAGACTGAAATAGATATAAACAGACTGGGATAGATAGATAGATAGATAGATAGATAGATAGATAGATAGATAGATAGATAGATAGATAGATAGATAGATACTATCAGACTGGGAATCTCTTATTTATACTACAACAGAATATATGGTTTTCCAAAAAGTCTTCTTATCCTCTCTTATCGCTATTGTGGCATACCAATGAGGAGACCTCTAGGCTAGATATCTTCGGACAGAACACATGTCAAGAAAGATTTGATTCGTGCTCGCATCAGTGGCTAAACGAATTCGCCAGTCGAGCTCTGTTGATAGATTCCGTTCCTTGTACCTACGACCCTCTATCTTTATAAATCGTATCGGTTTAAGTACAAAATAACGCGCCTTGAAATAACGCTGGAGTGAACTCATTATCCAATACCTGTGAGACTCATTCATTAATTGCTACATTAGACTAGACAAACATGTGCCCTCCATATGGTTGCTTTTATAAATATGTAATTACACTGAGTTTGTAAAGCCGAAAGAGACGCCCATGAACAAACATGGGAAATGATTGCTGTGAATTATTGCGTTCAAAGCCACATTTTTAATTTGCTTTTCAGCAACAGCTGACTGGATTTTAAAACGGGCAATCATTTCTACTTCTGTGAAAATTTGGTATTCTCAAAATCGATCTGTTAGTATGTAAGGAAACTGTCCAGCTTTCATTCCTTTATAGGATTACATAGCAGTTCAACCCTTTTTTTCTTTATTGCTAAAGGCATTTTCTTATCTCTTAATACTTTGCTTAGTTTATGAAAGGCACGAGGACATTGTCCAGCATTTACTTCCTTACAGGAGATTAGATATTACATAGCCTTCCAACTCTATTCTCTTTGTTTCTAACGACATTTTCCTATCTCTTAATATTTTGCTTAATTTATGAAAGACATCAGAAGGTTGTCCATTGTCATATTGGAGATTACATAGCAGTTCAGCACTTTTTCCTTTGTTTCTTACAACATTTTCCTATCTCTTAATACTTTGCTTAGTTTATGAAAAGCACTAGGACATTGTCCAACATTCACCGCTATATAGAAGATTAGATATTACATAGCAGTTCAGCACTCATTTCTTTGTTTCTAACGATATTTTCCTATCTCTTAATACTTTGCTTAGCTTATGAAAGACATGAGGAGATTGTCCAGCATTCACTGCCATATAAAAGATTAGATATTAGATAGCAGTTCAGCACAGTTCTTTTTGTTTCTAACTACATTTTCCTATTTCTTAATACTTTGCTTAGCTTATGAAAATCATGAGGAGATTGTCCAACATTCACTGCTATATAGAAGATTAGATATTATATAGCAGTTCAGCACAGTTCTTTTTGTTTTTAACGACATTTTTCTATCTCTTAATACTTTGCTTAGCTTATGAAAATCATGAGAAGATTGTTCAGCATTCGCTGCCATATAGGAGAAAAGATATTGCATAAATATTACAAAGCATTTTAATAGTCTTTTCTTTGTTTCTTTTCGTATCTCGAATTTGTAATTTCCATGCATAGTTTTACTATCAACCCTGCATTTTGTCTTCTTGAAGTTGATGTTTAATCCTTTCTTCACGTTTTCTTCATCATTTTTTTTCAATGTCACTGTTCAGGACCAGAAAGTTTTCCCGTCTGAGTCCATCCTGCACATATATAAATCTACCATGTATTGAATACTGCTGGCACATCTGGTTGGGTGCCCTTGCTATTCACCTTGAGGTTCTTGACAAAATCCAACGGAGAATCTGTAATGTGATTGATACCGACTTGGCAGCTCGGCTGCAGTCGCTATCTCACCGGCGTGACGTGGTTTTCCTGTGCCTCTTCTATAAATACTTTCACGACTTCAGCACCAAGAAACTGGTGCCCCCTAGGTATGAATTTACACGAGGTACTAGATTAGCAACGAGGTTCCACCCTTTTACAGTGAAACCGATAAAATATAAACGCCATTTGTACTCTAACAGCTTATTTTCACTCACTTCCAACCAGTGTAATTCCTTTCCGTATACTTGCTTCCCCGACAGCTACAATCTCCGGGTAAGGTCAAAAGACATCTCCCCTCTCACTAACTCGAATCCATTCTCTCAAGCTCTTTTTTTTCCATCTACTCCACCTCCATTCTCGGTATTCTCATCCGTGTATTACCCTCCCATAACCCCATAACCAACCCCTCTTTCTCATCTCCTTCCCCTATGTAGCCCCTTGCGCAATAGTGACAGTAGAATGTCTTGCTTGGGGTGAAATGATTAAAGAAAATGTCTTCTATCAACAATATGTCACCTGAATTTTTTTTTTTTAATCATATCACCCCAAGCAAGGCGGTAATGCCACTGAAGCGAAGGGGGCTAGGTAAGAATGAAAAAATGGGAAAAGAGAAAGCCGGAAACCACATCCTAAACAGAGAACAAGGGATGAGCCTCTACACCTGTTCAATAGACGTGGGTGGAGTGTGAACCGGGCGATAGTTTAGTCTATCTACTCCAATTGAAAAAAAATAAAAATAAAAATAAAAAATAAGAAAAAGAAAAGTGATAAGATTGGAAAAGAGAAAGCCAGAAACCACATCCTAAACAGGGAACAAGGGATGAGCTTCTACACCTGTTTAATAGACGTGGGTGGAGTGTCAACCGGGCGACAGTTTAGTCTATCTACTCCAATTGAAAAAAAAGGGAGAAGATTGAAAAAGAGAAAACCGGAAACCACATCCTAAACAGGAAACAAGGGATGAGCCTCTACACCTGTTCAATAGACGTGGGTGGAGTGTGAACCGGGCGATAGTTTAGTCTATCTACTCCAATTGAAAAAAAAAATAAAAAATAAAAATACAAAATAAGAAAAAGAAAAGTGAAAAGATTGGAAAAGAGAAAACCGGAAACCACATCTTAAACAGGAAACAAGGGATGAGCCTCTACACCTGTTCAATAGACGTGGGTGGAGTGTGAACCGGGCGATAGTTTAGTCTATCTACTCCAATTGAGGAGAGGAAAAAAATGGGGGGAGTAAGATTTTTAAAATGGACCCTTCAGAAAGGTATACCGATTAAAAAAAAAAAAAAAAAAGGTCAAAATGGAGACAGGCATTCAGTACATTTTCCAAAGGAATGATTTTTTTAAGTGTTCAAATGACCTTTAACCTTGGGTTTCTTTAAAATTTCTCTATTTAAAACAAAAGGCAATGTTTTGATACTTAAGTTCTCATCTAATTAAGTTAACACTAATTAATTCTCTTATATCTTATGTCCTTAAGCCTGTGTCCACCAATAATCAATCCTGCTAGGATTTCTACTTCCCAAAGAATCGTTTCACCGTATTGGTTGAATAAGACCAATGAAAAGACGCATCCTTGTCTTGCACCCATTTCTATTCTATTTTTTTATTTACTGAATGTTCTATACTGACTCGTTCCCGTTGTATAATTCGTTATCACGCGTTTAAACTTTTTATATTTAACTAATTACAACTTCTACACGGAAATTCTTCATTTTGTTTTCTCTATTCAGTTCTGGAAAGTTTAACTACCTCTAAGTAAGCAGTAACAGAGAGTGGTATGAGGGCAGAATACATTGGAGTGGGAGAAAACACCTCAAAGCCATGTGTCCAGTTCGCAAGGGAGGGAGAGGGAACAATAAAATAAAGAAAAACAAACATGGCCGGTCTTAGAATTCCTACATATAACCAAAACCCTAATATACCAAACCTAAATTTGATAATTAAAACCAATTTACACAAACATAGTCGAATCTCGCATCGATCAGAAACCAGGTCTGGACGATAAAATGAACCTCGCTGCCGTACTTGAAAGGGACCTCGAATTCGTAGTGGCCTGGGGTAGGAAATGGTTGGTAAATTTCAATGCCTCTAAAACAAAGCTGTTATCAACTAACCACCATAGACAATCGCATCTACCTCAAAATTAGCATGGGACAGGCTAGCCTCCCAGAGAGTAAAATACTACACCTCCTTGGCCTTACACTGTCGGCGGACCTCAAATGGAATGACTATATTGAATCCATTGCCAAATCTGCTGCTATGAAAGTCGGCTCCCTGTGCAGGGCCCGGAAATTTTTCCCACCTGAATCTATTCTGCACATATACAAATCTACCATCCGCCCGTGTATTGAATATTGCTGCCATATCTGGTCGGGTGCCCCTGCTGCTCTCCTTGGGCTTCTTGACAAAATACAAAGGAGGATCTGTAACGTGGTTGATACTGACTTGGCAGACCGGCTGCAGCCGCTCTCTCACCGGCGTGATGTGGCTTCCCTGTGCCTCTTCTACAAGTACTTTCATGGCTTCTGCTTCAATGAGCTTAGATCACTGGTGCCGCCTAAGCACGAATTTACACGAGATACTAGATTAGCAACTAGGTCCCACCCTTTTACAGTTAAACAAATAAGATGTAACCGTAAATTCTACTACAATAGCTTCTTTTCTCGCGCTTCCCGCCTGTGGAACTCCCTTCCACAAGTCTGCTTTCCCGACAGTTACAATCTCCAGGTGTTTAAATGTAGGGTCAATAGACACCTCCTATCACACTAACTCCCAACTATTCTCAGAACACTCTCATCTACCCAACCCTCATTCTCAGTATCCTTACCCGCCTATCACCCACCCTCTGACATTTCCTATATTTAATCATCCTTTCTCCACTCTAGGTAGCCCCCTGCGCAGTAGTGGCAGTGACATGCCTCGAGGTGAAACGCTTATAAAAAAAATAAAAAAATGTGGCCATATTTGATTTCCAAAGATCAGTACATGCCTTGTTCGAATTATTAGGCATTTCTTAAATGCTCATTAACCATGATGTACGCTGAGAATTAATTAGTGTTAACTTAATTAGATGAGAACTTAATTATAGTTATTAATTATTCGCCTTCCTCTTTTTTTAGTGAGTTCTCTCTTTTATATATTCGCTTGTTAGATAATCAATGACAGAAAGTCAAGACTCACCGGTGACTGTTCCTTTGATTTTGTGGAAACATTCCTCTTGCCTGCAAGTAAAAGAAAAAGAATAAAATCAATAAATGAACATGAAGAAAGCATAGGATGTGTCAATGATGTCGCACATACAGTCATACATGTAACAGAATCGTGGTGCAATGGATATCGGCTCGGAACGAGAAATCGGGGAGCCGAGTTCGAATTCCAGTTGAATTCATTGCATTCACTTACGCGCAAATACCCTTGGGAAAGGTATTAATCCGTATCTTCCTCCCAGTTATGAGTTAAATAACAGGACAGATTGGGTTATATAGCCTTAGCTGGCAACCAGTCTATCTCAAAAAGCAATGGCAACCTACTGCGGGATAATCTTCTGTCCAGTCAGTCATGTCTTTTTCGAGACATGATCGCCCAAGCGTGTTTCACATATGGCACTTAACTGACTGACTGAATATAATAATTGAAATCATGATTAAGACTTCTACTGGTCATAAAGTGAGGGATCGGTTTTCTATTGTTATGAAGTAATAAACTGATCCCCCACTAATTACTACTTAATAATATTATACATCTCTTTTTTCTCTAGCCATGAATCAAATAACAGGACAGATTGGAGTCTATAGCCTTGGCTGGCAACCAGTCTATCTAAAAATGCAATGGCAACCTACTGCGGGATAATCTTCTGTCCGGTCAGTTATATCTCTTTCGAGACATGATCGCCCAAGCATGTTATCGTTCCGAGCCCATATCCATTGCACCACAACGCACATCCTACATACACACCAAAAACCAGAAAAAAAGCCAACGGAAAGAGAAACATTATATAGTTCAATCAACTTCTGCTCGGATGAGCTTAAGTCACTGATGCCTCCTCAACAGGTGTTTACCCGTGCAACCAGACTGGCAACTGGGTCCCACCCATTCACAGTCAGGTTAGCCAAATGCAGACGACAATTCTACTCCTGCAGCTTCCTCTCTCGCACTTCCCGCCTGTGGAACTCACTCCCGTATTCTTGCTTTCCTGACGGCTACAACCTTCAGAAATTTAAATGCAAAGTTAATACTCACCTACTAACCACTGGACTCTAGCTCTCTCCCCTCTCCTGTATAATCTTCACTTTCTCTCCGCCCATGTATCTGTCATTGCACCTGCTTTCTCAGCTTTCTATTGTTCCTTTCTAACTAGCTTGTACTCCTCACTCTTTTCTAATTAATCTTTCTACATTTATGTAACCCCCTGCACATCAGTGGCGTTTCTGCCTTGCTCGGGGTGAAATGATTAAAAAACAACAAAAAAAAACTGTACAACAAAACGTAAAAACAAACGAAAGAAAAACATTCGTTAAGTTCATAGACAAAAGCTTCCAGCATCACGAAAATGTATCCGGCAAAAACAAGGTAAAAAATAAGCTACTATTGCACCAAGAACATGACACAGATGAAAAAAAAAAGCACCTTAGGAAAACAACAAACAACCCACCTACCCACATGAAACCTACGTTTAAACTAAAGAACAAAGAACACAAGTCTGTTTAACGGCAAATGATTGCAAAAAAACCAAACATACCAAACCTTAGTAAAATCAGCAGAGAACAAACAAACGCTTACATAGGTATAACTGAGGGCCAGCTTAAGCAAAGAAACCCCAAACTACGCTGAAAAAACATCCTGTGGTTGATAGGTGTTGGCCTCAATTTTCTGTTGACCATGTCCACCATAGTTTATGAATATAGAATACAGCGCAGTACATAATCTGTTCAATGAAACAACATCAAAGATTAAAACTCACGAGTCAGACACTCCACTGAATCAGACTATATCGCCAATACTTCGGAAAATATGGCCGCCTTTATAGACGTCACACAGAATATTTTGAGCCTTCTGATTGGTTAACCCTTCTATTGGTGAACTATAAAATGAGTCAGCTCATGGCTGGCTCACTAGTATACAGGGCTACCCCCCCCCAAAAAAAAACTCCATCATCGTTCATTCATTAATGAATTAGAACATTATAACTACTGGCGTATGTTTACATGGTATATCACACGCTAAAAGTTTGCCTCCTTCTACCAAGCGCCCATAGCGCAGTTTCAATCCTGGCTTGAAACAATCGGATGTCAAATCGTACTGATGAGCTATCATACAGCGAAACAGATCTGTCTGCGGATTACTATATATATATATATATATTTTATTCAGATACTTTAATCCAAGCGGAAAAAGCAGGAAGGTAAATTCCAAAAACCCGATCCTAATTAATATTAAAATTTTATTTTAATATTAAAAAATGATACAGGAAGAGAGCTCCATGTAATAAAATATTACAGAGCAAAATATAAATTAAAATAGGATTAAGGATTTTTTTGTTGCTGAGGTGATGTGTTATCCCCAGTGGGGATTTTCATATCGAAATGGTCATTCAACATCCTTGAATTAATCCTATTTTAATATATATATATATATATATATATATATATGGTGCCCATAAAGTCTGTGTGAACTTTTAGAAATTTATAAATGCATATAAATTTATAAATTTTTTAAAGTCCACACGAACTTTATGGACGCCCTGTATATAGGTAATGATGTCAAATCCTTAAACGAAAAGAATTATGCAAATAGATATCGTTAATATAAATTATTAACAAGATAGATCCATACAATGAGCTCAGTGTGTATTATCCAGAGCAATATGATATACATAAAAGAAAAACTCAGCGGATCATCTACAGCGATTAAAACCCATCGAAATATATTTTATTTTATATACAATATATTTCGATGGGTTTTTGGTCAAATCTCATAAGATCATGAATAACAAAATCTTGTTATTGATGACTCTTTCTAGTCCAACAGAGCAAAATTTAAGGGATAGATAGATAGATAGATAGATAGATAGATAGATAGATAGATAGATAGATAGATAGATAGATATGAACAGTGTGAGATAGATAGATAGATAGATAGATAGATAGATAGATAGATAGATAGATAGATAGATAGATAGATAGATAGGATCAGGGATACATAGGACAGATCAGATAGATAGATAGATAGATAGATAGGATATCATAGATAGATAGATAGATATGGAACAGTCTAGAATAGATAGATAGATAGATATAGAACAGTATAGATAGATAGATAGATAGATAGATAGATAGATAGGATAGATAGATAGATAGATAGATACATAGGACAGTATAGATAGATAGATAGATAGATAGATAGATAGATAGATAGATAGATAGATAGATAGATCATGGACAGACTAGATAGATAGATAGATAGATAGATAGATAGATAGATAGATAGATAGATCATGGACAGTCAGAGATAGATAGATAGATAGATAGATAGATAGATAGATAGATAGATAGATAGATAGATGCTCTATTCCACGGCCAAAGGATCATATCGGCGAAAGGAACTTTTTCTCTTCCTTCGAAATATGGATTGATAAAGCCAATCTGAGTCTTTTTATAACCTCTTCGCCTCTCACATCGATTCAGTTCTCTAACGTTGAGGTTCTGCAAAAGCAACGCGACCTCAGCATATTTATTCCCCTTCCACGATTGTCGCGCATTGTGTGGCGACCTCAAAACAAGACGAAAGAAAGGCGCGGCAGTTAATTCACGAAAATTGGCACTGAAGAAGGACAAAGGAGAGTATTTACTTATATGTTTTTAACGTCTGTTTTGCGACCGGATTATAGAGGGTAATTGAAAGTAGCAAATTGAATGTCAATTTGTTTATTGCCACCGAGGGCTCAAAAGCAATGTTGTGGAGTTGTTATGGCAAAACATAGCCGCAAATTTGTAGTGACCGGCTTGCTCAGAAGTAAGACACGGAACACAGGAGGTAGGTTCCAAACAGTGAATTAGTTTAACAAGAACATATACGCAACATAAGTGTTAGTAATTAAGTAAATAGAAATAAGTCCGAACGGTACAGTTACGCTGCTTATTGCCTAACTGGTAACTGGCTTTAAATGCGTACTAGTTGTCGTAAACTGCCGTAACTAACTGCTGTCAACTAATATTTTGCTGCCTTCCTACTTAAGACAAGATGTTGTACAAGATTATTTTGTAATGTGGGCGATCCGGGCCATATAGCCCAGGCAAAGATTTATGTCTAATTTTCTCCAGACAAGACTCTACTTTTCGGTGGAGCCTCGATTGGGTTATTACTCTCCGCTTGAAGACAGAGGCTATCCATGGTCGAGTGGTCAAGACGGTACCAGATCAAATGGTAGGCTTCCCCTATGTAATAGGGGTCGCAGGTTCAAATCCTGCTGGATAGCAAACATTTTCGTAATAAAAATTTATTTATAATCAGGCCGGTAGATATAAATATAAAAATACTGTTTAATTAAAAACAGAATATCTACTTAAATACGAGTATCGGTAAAAATAATGTTCAAAATAATTCATTATATATATATATATATATATATATATATATATATATATATATATATATATATATATATTATGCTCTCATTACGATTGAGCTCTCTGGAGAAGAAAATTTTAAAAACAATCTCCCCTTCAGCTATATGCGTGACTCTTCAGAAATTAATTGAGTTCTCTCGGTGACCGGCGTGTGTAAACACTACTGATATACAACACGTTAAAATTTCCCTTCTCTAATACCATGGGGTAGAGACTCCGACTGACACCAAATCGGTCGAGTTTCGATCTCGGCCAGAGGCGAGTGGATGCGTCTAGCCACACCGATGAGCTGTGATACAGCGAAACAGGCTTGTATGTGGACGACTAATATATAACAGATGATGAATGAACGGACGGATGGTTGATCAGTAGTGAGTTTAATTGTCAATATAAGCTTACAGAATTTAGATAGATTCTATTTTTTATTTTGGTTCCGTGTGAAAATATCTCCAGTAAATTTAAATTAAAAAGAAGCTGAAAGAATGTTTTTTCGTTTTCGAGAGAAACGCATCTGTGATTGGATTTTGACAATGCAAAGCAGTTGATCTTTGAGGAAAAGGCTTTCTGGCGATTTGAAGCCGATGGCCGATGGCAAGTAGGAAGCGTCGACTTTGGAAACTGATTCCTTTGCTGAATTCGAAAAATTTTTATGAATATGGAAAACATTAGAAAAGAAGAAATATCGAGAAATGAATGAAAGATAGAAAATGTTGCCATGAGCGAAGAAAGAAAGAAGTAAACAAAGAAAGAAAAAAGAAAGAAAGAAAGAAAGAATAGACATAGAAAGAAAGAAAGAAAGACAGAAAGAAATAAAGAATATATGCAGAAAGAACGAACGAAAGAAAGAATGATACATGTTTAAATAAAGAAAGAAAGAAAGAAAGAAAGAAAAAGAAAACAAGAAAGAAAAAAGAAAGATGAAAAAGAAAAAGAAAGAATGTTACCGCCTTCTTTTTCTTTTGTTTTTTGTCGTTCTCTCTTTCTATCGTTTTCTCAAATTAAAAAGGTTTTCCATTTCATTGAAGCAGACCTTAAAAACATTAAAATGTCACCGCCTACACTTTTGTTCTTCATTCTTTCTTACGCTCTCTCTCTCTCTCTCTCTTTCTTTCTTTCTTTCTTTAAATCTTTCTTTCTCTCTTTCTCTGTGTATGTACCTATCTTCCTTCCTCTCTCTCTCTCGCTTTCTCCCACCCCCTCTCTCTCTCTTTCTTTCTTTCTTTCTTTCTCTCTTTCTCTGTGTGTGTACCTTTCTTCCTTCCTCACTCTCTCGCTTTCTCCCACCCTCTCTCTTTCTTTCTTTCTTTCTTTCTTTCTTTCTTCCTTTAAATCTTTCTTTCTCTCTTTCTCTGTGTGTGTACCTTTCTTCCTTCCTCTCTCTCTCGCTTTCTCCCACCCACTCTCTCTCTTTCTTTCTTTCTTTCTTTCTTTCTTTCTTTCTTTAAATCTTTCTTTCTCTCTTTCTCTGTGTGTGTACCTTTCCTTCCTTCCTCTCTCTCTCTCTCGCTTTCTCCCTCTCTCTCTCTCTCTCTCTCTCTCTCTCTCACCAAAGTCTCTGTTGTACTTTCTGCTTCTGGCTCTCTGTGGAATCAAAACGAAATGGTTCGTTATTTACCTGAGGAAATGGCAGGTTATAATGTACACACTAAGCTACTAAGGAAAAGAGGAAGAGACGGAATTATAATATGGTTAAATCATTTTAAGCGATGTGAATATGGAAGTTAGTAAAAAGAGCGGAAATGTAAGTAAAATAAAAATAAACCTGTGTGGGAAGGAATGGGCAGGAAAATATATCAATCCTAAGTAGAAAATATTAAATGAACGAATAAGAACATAAACCCCAGATAAAAATAGTTTGAAAAAGCGAAATAAAGTAAATATCCATAAGTTAAAATGGATTGGAACTTTCTTACTCGCCCGATCGACTCAGTCGATTTAAAACTTAATTGGGCGTTTAATTTTTATTGCTTTACTCGCCCGCGGTCGATTAAAAATCTCGCAATGAAACGTGTCCGTTCAAATATAGGAAAAAGGAAATCGGATTCATTTTACAACGCAAAAATATGCCTTTGAAGTTTCACAAGTTAATTAGAATGACCTATTGGTCTCGCTTTTATCGTCCCATTCAGTGTAAACATTGGTTTAAATAACACTTTCAGATTGGAGCCAAAATATCTCTGTCACCCAGATTAAAAACGCTCACAAAATTTAGAAACTCATTTGGAAAAATATTATCCCTGACTTAATATTTCCTCCCCGCTTACGGAAAGTAAAAACGAACATTCGAAAGAAAGAAAAAAAATACGCATACTTCTTTCAACTACGCACCGAAAAACAGATTATAGAAGTAATATTTTTTTATAGAAAATCGCTGAGAAAATCAGATTTATCATTTTTTATCATCTATGAGATGGAAGTTGTAGTCAAACAGAAGAAAGAAACTACGAATTTCGGTATTTCAACTCAATTGCAAAAAAACAAAAACAAAAAAAAACATATGATGATGTTAAAAGGGCTCAAACTGAATAAAAACAAAGTTTTACATCAAAATGTTTATGCAATTATTAAATTAATTTAATTATTATCTCAAAAGCTGGTCGGGGTACTAGAGACATAAGCTCGTCAGAGCAGAAACCACGAAAATATTTATAAAAAAGACAGAGGGAAGCCTCATCCTGTAAGAAAGTGACTGAAGTCGAGCCGCCAAGTTCGGATCAAATGCATTGCAGATCCTTCTTTTGAATTTTGTCAGCACTGAATTAACATTCCTAACAGATGATATAGCTATTGATTCGATGTTGTTGTTCCTCTTGAGGTCGGCAGGGGGAGTGAAACCGAGGATTCGAAGTGTATTGTTTTCTGGAAGATTAGCGTGGCCATAAGGTAGGAAAGTTTCTTTGTCAAAGGAGAACAGCTTCATTTTGGAAGCATTAAAATTCACGAGTCGTTTCATACCCCAATCTATCGCAGTTTTGAGGTTCGATTTTGAAATCTAAAATTATTTCCAAAATATTTTTGTGAAAAGAGAACTAAGACGTCACGAAATATAAATACGAAAATTAAATTTGTGGGGGCTTCAAGCTTCAAGGTTAATTTGGATTAATTTCTCTGTTGGATCTCACCTGGCACAAGGCCAATTACAAAAGGAACTTTCAACCCAAATCCTGACAAACCATCATTATTTTTATAAGCGTTGAAAATCATTCATTAAACAAGCAAAGAGAAAGTGAAATGAAGTTGAAAAAATATTAATTTTCAACGATACTGTGTATTAACAAATATTTAACAAGAATGCATGAATTACATAGATGTTGAAATTGGTTGTTTGAAATTGTCTCCCATATACTGTTCGAGACTTACTGTTATGGATTTTAACGTAAGTCTGAATGTTCATTGCTGTTGAAAGAATTCTCAGCGTGTTAAGAAAATTATGTAGGAAAATGTTGCTAAAAAGAATTGTTCAAATCTGTAAGTTCATGAATATTGTTCATGGTTTACCTGTGCAAATAGTAGAGTCTGAATATAATAGTGAGTTGGACTTTAGAGTTCTGACATGATGTGTGCCTAAGAAATGTCAGTGCCAACTGTCTGAAAATGCGCGGCAAATTGTATATATAGGGGTTCAAACACCTTCACAATTTGGCAGTAAAAATGTAATTTTGATTGGCTAACTCAGCCCAATCAGCAAACAGCTTACATTTATTCAAATATACAATTATTACATACTGAATTTAATACATACGATTGCGTGATTTCGTAAGTGAGTGTACGTGTGTGTGATTCCACAAATTCACAAAAAAAAAAACAGAATAAAATGGTGGAAAACTAAAAAATAAACAGTTAATAAAAAAAACTACATATTTTAAAATAGGGATAAATGTAAAACGAATAACTGACAAAAGGAAATATTGTAAAATATTGTGGATAGAAATGCGGTAAAGAAAGAAAAAGCAAAATAATTAAATTTGAGGGAGAAAAAAACAGAACTGAAAAAAAAAAGAAACTGCACGGAAAATAATTATCAAAACATAATTGAGGAAAAGGAAGACAAACAGATGTGAAAAAACGAATTAAAGAAGGGCACGGAAAACTGGACCGATCGTTATCGAATCTCGCAAGATCTGTAACGATATCTGCCGTCGCGTGGCATTAAAGATGGCGGCTTCATTGCCACTACATCGACTCGTTTCAGCAACACCCAAACACACACGTACCCGCGCGTTATTATCGCCATTGTTCTAGAAACCGCATCGACACTACATCTCTCTCTCTCTCTCTCTCTCTCTCTCTCTCTCTCTCTCTCTCTCTCTCTCTCTTTCTCCCTGTCTCTCTCAGAGACTGTGTATCTATATATATAAACATACGGTTAAATGTCAACTATATTTAGTCGGGTGGTACACTTGTCAGAAATGCAAATATTTCTGTTTCGTAACAGGTGGACAAATTCCGAAACCCTGAGCAAACGGTTTCCTTCTTCACTTGAAATGTCCTCCCTCGATAGCTATCGATCCCTCTGTCTGTCGGTCTGTCTGTCTGTCTGTCTGTGTATTTATATATATATATATATATATACAAATACACACACACACACACATATATATATATATATATATATATATATATATACAAATACACACACACACATATATATATATATATATATATATATATATACAAATACACAGACATATATATATATATATACACGTTCAAACTCGGTGGGAAAAGAGGGGGAAGTAAAAAAAGAAACAAACGAAGTACATGAACAAAAAGTCAAGTACCCGTAAGAAAGAAAAATACCCAAGACGAAAACCCTAACACTAAAGCGCTCAATGCGAAGGTAGAGCAACAAAGAGAGAAAATCTAAGCAAGAGACAACAAACCTACCATGGTTTCACCCTACGGCTCGTCAGGGTAAATTGGCCAATTTACCCTGACGAGCCGTAGGGTGAAACCTAGGTAGGATTTGTTGGCCTCTTATTAGATTTTCTTCATATATATATATATATATATATATATATATATTACCAGCCATAATTATTAGGCGACCCCAGTTTTTTAAAAGAAATTAAGTATTTCATACTATTTTTAAGTGGATAATTCTAAATGAAATTAAAATGGACCTTTTGTTATCATTATTTTGCAAAATTTTACAAGGCAAGGAAGCAAAGACGCACTCGCGTGAATCACCCTAATTTTCCTCATTCTTTTATTGATGAAACTGCAATATAGTTAATTATTAGATATTTATAAATTCATTTGATGCACATGATATTGTGCAGCATTAACAAAAGATCCATTCTAATTTCCTTTACAGTTATTCACTTGATAATAAATACTAAAAATAGTATGAAATACATCTTTTTTTAAAACACTGGGGTGGCCTAATAATTATGGTCGGTAGTGCATATATATACATAACCAAGTAAGTTAGATTAAAAGTCATTATCAGTTGTTTTATAATGAACATGTTTGAACTTATATATATATATATATATATATATATATTAATTAAATATATATTTTAATTAAATATATATATATTAATTAAAAACAGAATATCTACTTAAATACGAGTATCGGTAAAAATAATGTTCAAAATAATTCATTACAAATTGTCGGTTGCTTATAACCAAGTTTCGTTAAAATTCGTTAATTTCCGTAACATATATATATATATATATATATATATATATATATATATATATATATAAACAAGAGATTATGATTGTCATTGCATTCTGATAAAACAAACGGAACTGGAAAGCCAGAAAGAATTCAACAAGCGAAAAGTGCGAGAAAAAAACAAAACAAACTGTTACCTATAGTTACATCCAACCTGAACTACATTTGAACCGTTACGTGATTAGATCTTGCGACCAAGCTAGTCAGTCAGTAATTTTAGTTCTATACATGATACACGCTTGAGCGATCATGTCTCGAAAGAGACGAATTCAACCTCAGTTCTCCGATTTCTCGTTCCAAGCCGTCATTCACTGCACCCCAACGCACATCCAATCTAATCAGTCATATGTGATACACGCTTTGAAGATCATGTCTCGAAAGAGACATGTCTGACTGGGCAGAAGATTATACCGCAGTAGGTTGTTATTGCTTTCTGCGGTAAACTAGTTGCTAGCCAAGGCTATAAAACCCAATCTGTTCTATTATTTAACCCATAACTGGAGGGAAAAGACGGATTAATACCTTTCTCAATGTTATTTGTGCAAAAGTGAACGTCATTAATCCAACTAAAATTCGAACTCGCATCCCCAATTTGTCTTTCCGATTCCATATCCACTGCACCACAACACACATCTATCCAATGTAATACTGCGTTCAAATTCAAGGATATTTAACACTATACGTAAAGGCTCGTTGGAAGATTACGATGAGTGTATTTACAGAAATGTCAGAGAAGCTACATTAGGGCGGTAGTAAAAATTTATATATTTATGTCTTATATATATATATATATATATATATATATATATATATATATATATATATTGTATTATAATAATTTAACATTTTCGCTACACAGAATTTCACATGTTTCATATATTATCTGTGACATTTTTCCATAAGTCACCACTAAAATGATCGCTTAAAAATGGAATCATAGTTAAAATAATATTCCGAAACATGGAAAATTCTGTTTCGCGAAAATGTTGAAGGAATGATGTGACAATAATATTTCGCTCTGCTTTTCTATTGACCATTGTGAAATCAAAAATGAACATTAAGAAACAGTAAATTTCTTATTGTCCTTTCTTCATGTCGTATATATATATATATATATATATATATATATATTGCAATATAATATATATATTGCAGACATTGTGTCTGCATATTTTTAATAAAATCCGTTTATACTCACTGAATATCATTCGCGTATATTAATTGAAAGCTGTCAGAAATGAGCTGTAACCTTAACAGATGTTATTATCATTCATTTCTCAAGGTACCCAAGTACTTTCAACCTCTTTCTGAGATCATCTTCAGGGGTGTGAGTTATGGCAACAAAAAGTAACCGCAAAACTGTGTTGCTAAAAATTACTACAAATTTTTTCTGCTTCAAATATAACGGTTGACACATTGCTAGCGTTCATTAGCAACACAGTTTTGCAGTTATCTTTCATGTAATCTGACATGTCTGAAAGGAAATTTGCTGCCTAAATACACAAATATATATATATATAGAGAGAGAGAGAGAGAGAAAGAGAGAGAGAGAGAGAGAAAGAGGTATTGCAAGTATTTGCATTTTTTGAACTGTTGTCCTCACCTTTGTTGTCATATTCACGAGGTTTCGACCGTTTCATACACTAATACAATGTGTTGCTTATGCTAGACTAGAAAAATTCCCTAAGCTGGCCAGGCATAAAAGAAAAATACAATATGGGAATTAGCAACATGGAGGGCAAGAGAAAAACAATTAAAAATATCACGATTGTAATATGAGCTCTGGTAAAAAAAAAAAGGAGGAAATGGTTACTGAGACATTAGATATTTTATTCCTCAAAAATACATGCACTAATGACCTGAAGAACACACGTCCCAGTGGATAAAAACCTTTGCTGGATCCAATGACTTGACCCAAAAAGTTGTGAGTTCAATACCCGGCTATACCGTGGTGAACTTAGAGAGTTCAGTTAAAGGGAGATGACTAAGATGTCGGGAGTTAGCATGACTAATGGAATGAGAACAATCTACACCAGTGAACGATATAAAGGGTTCAGTTTAAAATTCCAAACACTTGAAGAAGATCGGAGCATACAACGGACAAAACCTCGTGAATATGGCAACACAGATAAGGACAACAGCCCGAAAAATGTGAATTATATATATATATTGTTGTGTCTATTATAAAACCTATATCAACCAAGATCAGAACAAAAGTTTGATATATATATATATATCAAACTTTTGTTCTGATCTTAGTTGATATAGGTTTTATAATAGACACAACAAAAGTTTGATATATATATATATATATATATATATATATATATATATATATATATATATATATATCAAACTTTTGTTCTGATCTTGGTTGATATAGGTTTTATAATAGACACAATGTACCAAATAACCTCTGGACATTATTGAAAATTACTCATCTCAGAAATAAATACAAATTACGACAATTGACACGAACCCACTAACATAATCCAGTTGTCAAAATCCATCTGACACTGAATATAAAAGTCTCCAAAAATACACCACTTGGCGTAGTGGATATAGTAGTTGGTTATACATGTGTTAGTATCATTTAGTGGTCATGGGTTCGATCCTTGGACTTGGTAGTGACGAACCAAATTCCAACATGAAAGAACAATAATTGATTTCACAGGATATTTTGCAATAATCAACGAGATCATCCACATGAGCCAATCTATGGACACTTGATGATGGCCAGAGGGTACTTGGTCGAAACGTTGTGTCGATTATAACACTCATCTCAAGATGAGAACAAAAGTTCGAAAAATTCCAAGATTATTGAAAATTACTAATCTTAGAAATAAATACATATATGTGTGTGTGTGTGTGTGTGTGTGTGTGTGTGAGAGAGAGAGAGAGAGAGAGAGATATTCCGAACCACATAAAAGCAGCGTCACTAGAATTCGAATTCTATTTAAAAACAAAAATATATTCTCCTATTGGTAAATCAGGTGACATTAACCCTTGGTGCCAAATGTTTTATGTGCCGTGCTTCTTTAACAGTGAGATGTTTTCAGTTACGGGATTTATGAAAGAAGGGTTCTTGTAAATATTGCGTGGCTAAATACCTTATTATGACACTTAAGTCATATAAATGATATGTGAGCTATCTACTGAGGAAGGCAGTGGTAAGACCGATGTAGCTAATTGATTTACAAGAACCGCAGTCTAGCACTCGGCAGTTAAATCTATACACTCTATCTCTCGTTTAGATTTAATGGAGTTGTTTTGATTAGTGACAACCAGGTTGACGGTTTTCTGCCAAGTTTTTCCTGTTTGCTGGGATTTCGATTGAAATATAGTGTTTAACATTGGTCGAATAGTGAGTTCATATATATATATATATATATATATATATATACGAGAAAAAATCGCAAGATCGCCAAGACCTACGGCGGTTTCGCACAACGGCTCGTGACGAGCCGTTGTGCGAAACCGCCGTAGGTCTTGGCGATCTTGCGATTTTTTCTCGTGTGTTTTTGCTCTACGTAACTGCCTCTTAGTTAATCCTTTTTGGTTAGTTTAGTATCGAGCACTTTTCTTTCTTTGTGGTTTGTTCCGTTTGAGGGTTTTTTTTCTTTGCTGTGAAGTGCTGTATGTATTGTCGGTGCTCCGCAGTTTTCTTTTTTTTTTCCCCTCGTTGTCCAAAGCTTTATAGCCGAGGGCGATAACGGAGTTAGATTCTGCCGGTTATTCGTGGTTCTTAAAAATTACTTGTGTAACATTTTAAGATTTGAATACGTACAGAGTCAATTTTATTATTATTATATATATATATATATATATATATATATATATCGTCCCAAGCAAAGCTTTTTACTGCCGCTGTTTTGCAGGGGTTTACATAGGAGGAAAGTTATGAGAAAGAGTAACAGGTTACAGAAGGTGTCAGGAAGTGGGTAAGAGGAGGAGGAGAATACTGATGAGAGTGGAGTGGACGGAGAAAGAAGCATGAGAGAGAGGATGCAGGTTAGCGAGATAAGAGATGACTATTGACTTTACATTTAAATTCTTGGAGATTGTAGCTGTCGGGGAAGCAAGAAAATGGAAGAAAATTCCACAAGCGGGAAGTGCGAGAAAAGAAGCTGATGGAGTAGAAATTGCGTTTACATCTTTTTGGTTTCACAGTAAAAGGGTGGGACCCAGTTGCTAAGTTTTTAATCGAGTAAATTTATGTATAGAGGTTTCAATTAGCTAAGTTCATCTGAGCAGAAGCCATGAAAGTATTTGTAAAAGAGACACAGGGAAGCTACATTGAGCCGGTGAGAAAGTGACTGTATTCGAGCTGCCAAGTCGAGATCGATCACATTAAAGATTCACCATTGAATCTTGTCAAGGACCTCTAAGTGGATAGCAGGAGCTCCCGACTAGATATGGCAGCAGTATTCAATGCACGGTCGGACGGTAGATTTATATATGTGCAGGATTGTTTCGGACGGGAAAAACTTCCTGGCTCCACACAGAGAAACGACTTCCTTGCAGTAGATTTAGCTATGAATTCTATATAGTCATTCCACTTGAGGTCTGTTGTGAGAGTTAACCCGAGGAGGCGCAGTGTTTTACTTTCATGGAGACTAGACTGATCCATGCTAATGGGGAATAGGTGTGATTGTCTGTGGTAATTAATAGATAGCAGCTTCGATTTGGAAGCATTTAAATTCACGAGCCATTTCTTACCCTGGTCCGCCATGGACTGGAGTTCCTTTTCAAGCGAGGTTTGCTTTCTCAGCCTCGGCAGAATTTTCATTGAGGCGAGAGTAAACCGTAGTGTCGTCAGCGTATATGCTTACTTGGGATGATTATTCAACATCTGCCCATTCTTTTGAGACATGATGGCTGAGCCTGTATCACGTATCGCAACTAAATGACTGATAGATAGATAGATAGATAGATAGATAGATAGATAGATAACGAACAGAATGATAGATAGATAGATAGATAGATAGATAGATAGATAGATAATGAATGAATGATAGATAGATAGATAGATAGATAGATAGATAGATAGATAGATATGAACAGAATGATAGATAGATATGAATGAATGATAGATAGATAGATAGATAGATAGATAGATAGATAATGAATGAATGATAGATAGATAGATAGATGATAGATAGATAATGAACAGAATGATAGATAGATAGATAGATAGATAGATAGATAGATAGATAATGAACAGAATGATACATAGATAGATAGATAGATAATGAACAGAATGATATATAGATAGATAGATAGATAGATAGATAGATAGATAGATAATGAACAGAATGGTAGATAGATAGATAGATAGATAGATAGATAGATAGATAGATAGATAGATAATGAATGAATGATAGATAGATAGATAGATAGATAGATAGATAGATAGATAGATGGATAATGAATGAATGATAGATAGATATGAATGAATGATAGATAGATAGATAGATAGATAGATAGATAGATAGATAGATAGATAATGAATGAATGATAGATAGATAGATAGATGATAGATAGATAATGAACAGAATGATAGATAGATAGATAGATAGATAGATAGATAATGAATGAATGATAGATAGATAGATAGATAGATAATGAATAGAATGATATATAGATAGATAGATAGATAGATAGATAGATAGATAGATAGATAATGAAATAATGGTAGATAGATAGATAGATAGATAGATAATGAATGAATGATAGATAGATAGATAGATAGATAGATAGATAATGAATAGAATGATAGATAGATAGATAGATAGATAGATAGATAGATAGATAATGAATGAATGATAGATAGATAGATAGATAGATAGATAGATAGATAATGAACAGAATGATAGATAGATAGATAGATAGATAGATAGATAGATAGATAGATAGATAGATAATGAATGAATGATAGATAGATAGATAGATAGATAGATAGATAGATAGATAGATAGAATGAATGAATGGTAGATAGATAGATAGATAGATAGATAGATAGATAGATAGATAGATAATGAACAGAATGATAGATAGATAGATAGATAGATAATGAATGAATGGTAGATAGATAGATAGATAGATAGATAGATAGATAGATAGATAATGAACAGAATGATAGATAGATAGATAGATAGATAGATAGATAGATAGATAATGAATAGAATGGTAGATAGATAGATAGATAGATAGATAGATAATGAATGAATGATAGATAGATAGATAGATAGATAGATAGATAGATAGATAGATAGATAATGAATGAATGGTAGATAGATAGATAGATAGATAGATAGATAGATAGATAATGAATGAATGGTAGATAGATAGATAGATAGATAGATAGATAGATAATGAATGAATGGGTAGGTAGATAGATAGATATAGATAGATAGATAGATAGATAGATACTAGGAGAGAGAAAGGAATATTTCTATCCTTTTTGATATTGAGACCCATGCTATATATTTACATGTGTGTGTCAGTGTGTTCGATGGAAACATTTTCACATACTGTTTGTATTTCAACCGATAAAACACAATCTGCTGTTTTACTCTCTCTCTCTCTCTCCTTCTTTCTCTCTTTGTCTCGCTCTCTTTCTCTGTCACTTTCACGCTCTCTCTCTCTAACCTTTTCTCTCAAACTTCCTCTTTCTCTCTCTCTCGTCTCTCTCGCACACATTCATAGATACTTCGCAGTATATATACATGTAACCTAAAATTGACGTATATTAAGAAATATACATATGAGGAGGGTGTATATATGTATTACTATTCAGGTGTTAATAAAATAGTGCTCAATGTATGAACAGAGGTATATATATATATATATATATATATATATATATATGTATTATCCTATTTCAATGACATAACTCGGAGCTTCATGCGTTATGCAATCATCAGGTGCTTATTTCAAACTGACAGTTTAATAGATTTTAATTTAATTTCACACGATGTTAATGAGAATTCAATCTTATATAGTTAAGTTACTGCTTTTTTTAATAACAAGATTATAAAATTAAATATTCTACGGTTACATGTGGATAAAAATTTAAAATTTTATTTTAACATCAAAATATATATGTACACATCCACACGCATCTATATCTATATATATATAACACGGAAATTAACGAAACTTGGTAATAAGCAACCGACAATTTGTAATGAATTATTTTGAACATTATTTTTACCGATACTCGTATTTAAGTAGATATTCTGTTTTTAATTAAACAGTATTTTATATTTATATCTACCGGCCTGATTATTTTACGATAAATTTTATTGCGAAAATGTGTGCTATCCAGCAGGATTCGAACCTGCGACCCCTATTTACATAGGGGGAACATACCATTTGATCTGGTACTGTCTTAACCACTCGACCATGAATAGCCTCCTAATCAGACGAGGTTTTTATCATGCTTATATAACACAAATGGTAGCTTCCCCTATGTAAATAGGGGTCGCAGGTTCGAATCCTGCTGGATAGCACACATTTTCGTAATAAAATTTATCGTAAAATAATCAGGCCGGTAGATATAAATATAAAAATACTGTTTATTTAAAAACAGAATATCTACTTAAAGACGAGTATCGATAAAATTAATGTTCAAAATAATTCATTACAAATATATATGTATATATATATACACCCACACGCAAGATAGTACTGCTAAGTTCTAAGCCCAACCAAGAACCCATATCCCATTCAGCAAAATTCCTGGTTCGTGTCATTTATATATACAAGAAAGTAATGGCAACCTACTGCGAGAAAATCTTCTGTCAAGTTAGTCATGTCTCGAAAAAGACAGGGTCGCCCAAGCGTATATCACGTACGGCACTTAACTGACTGACGGATATACACAAGCAGCTGTTGCAGGTCTTCACTGATTCTACAGGATATAGTTTGATACCAAGTTTTAAGTACCAATCCTGGAAAAATGGAAGCGCCCAAGTCATTTTTTAAAAAGATTTCTGTTACGCAGACTTCTCTGTTTAAAATAATATTAATGATTAAGCTCAGTCAAAATCAGTGAGAAGAGGTCACGAGCAACGGCACACCATATGGAAGCGACGAAAACTAAAATGTGCTGTATTTGCCATCAGGTGATATTTGTACGAAGTGTGAAGTTGATGTGAGTGCGAATGTAGATGTAGTCTACCGTAAAGAGAAAATGGAACACAAAATAACCTTTCTGACCTTAATGGAGGTACAGGTCCATATAACAGGGGATGGAAGAGTAAAACATTCTCAAGTAGGGATAGATAGATAGATAGATAGATAGATATAGATAGATAGATAGATAGATAGATAGATAGATAGATAGATAGATAGATAGAGACTGAAGATAGATAGATAGATAGATAGATAGATAGATAGATAGATAGATAGATATGAACAGACTGAGATAGATAGATAGATAGATAGATAGATAGATAGATAGAAATATAGATAGATATGAACAGACTGAGATAGATAGATAGATAGATAGATAGATAGATAGATAGATAGATAGATAGATTGATAGATAGATATGAACAGACTGAGATAGATAGATAGATAGATAGATAGATAGATAGATAGATAGATAGATAGATAGACTGAGATAGATGAGATAGATAGATAGATAGATAGATAGATAGATAGATAGATAGATAGATAGATATGAACAGACTGAGATAGATAGATAGATAGATAGATAGATAGATAGATAGATATGAACAGACTGAGATAGATAGATAGATAGATAGATAGATAGATAGATAGAACAGACTGAGATAGATAGATAGATAGATAGATAGATAGATATGAACAGACTGAGATACATAGATAGATAGATAGATAGATAGAATATGAGACTGAGATAGATAGATAGATAGATAGATAGATAGATAGATAGATAGATATGAACAGACTGAGATAGATAGATAGATAGATAGATAGATAGATAGATAGATAGATAGATAGATAGATATGAACAGACTGAGATAGATAGATAGATAGATAGATAGATAGATAGATAGATAGATAGATATGAACAGACTGAGATAGATAGATAGATAGATAGATAGATAGATAGATAGATAGATAGATAGATATGAACAGACTGAGATAGATAGATAGATAGATAGATAGATAGATAGATAGATATGAACAGACTGAGATAGATAGATAGATAGATAGATAGATAAATAGATATGAACAGACTGAGATAGATAGATAGATAGATAGATAGATATGAACAGACTGAGATAGATAGATAGATAGATAGATAGATAGATAGATAGATAGATAGATAGATAGATATGAACAGACTGAGATAGATAGATAGATAGATAGATAAATAGATAGATAGATAGATATGAACAGACTAGATAGATAGATAGATAGATAGATAGATAGATAGATAGATAGATAGATATGAACAGACTGAGATAGATAGATAGATAGATAGATAGATAGATAGATAGATAGATAGATAGATAGATAGGAAACGATTGACGCAATTCCGTTCACCCGAAATTTGGAAACTTTGTCGTACTACTTAGCACACGCGCCGGTTACTCTAATACGAACATTTCAGTGTGTTCCGTATTAATCTGTGGTCATTGCAAATGATTAGAGAAGAGTTAGACGAGTCTAATGGGCATTACGAAGATGTTTGAGGTGATCACTAGTGGTGGCGATTTTGCGCCTCGATTCATCACACCACAGGGACTCACACCCAACACGGAGGCCTACATCAAGTGCTTTGAGGAGGCTGTTCTGAGTTAAGATGGTGGCTACTGGAAGAAGCTATGACTGGCAACTCAAGCAAGGGAACCGTATTATGGCTGTCATCCAATTTTCTACGGCGACATCTCTCTTTACATGTGGCCACATAACTCCCCAGACCCCAAACTCTTGATTATTTTGTGTAGGGCGCAGTCAAGCAAGAGACCAACAAAACTCCTTGTAACATCAGAAATGAATTGAAGGCAAGGATTATGGAAGCATTCACCAATTTAAACAAGGAAACCGCCCAGAAGAGTTGCAGGAGATTCTGAAGTTGTCCTTGGACCGTGGTTGAAGCCAATGGCGATTTTATTGAATAAATTTAATCTTTAGTAATGCAAGTTATTTTGTGTAATTTTGGTAAATATATCTGCTAAAATAAGATGTCAGTGTTATTTTCGGGATTTTTTTTGCGTAATTTAGACGCAACCTAGATGTGGGTGTGTGTATCTTATTTTTCCATTGATAAAAACACAGTTTGCTCTTATACTTCGTCTCTATCTTTGTTTTTCCTCCTCGGCATCTCTCTCTCTCTCTCTCTCTCTCTCTCTCTCTCTCTCTCTCCCTTACACACACATATTCATACACATTCACACTCCAAAGTAATAATCTTCCACAGGTTGACCTAGTTCACTGAGTTCTATCTATTTTCAAATATTCGATCTCGCCTTCGATAATACCTGTCCATTTCTGTCGGTCGATACTTACCCGTGTGCCTAGCAATACGAAAATACTCAAAGGCCGCTAAATATAGCCAGAACGGCGGTTTAAAAAAGAAACAGAAATGGCAAGCGTCCTTACGCCCCCCACTCTAACCATCACCATCCCTATCACGCGGCACAACTCCACGACCAATCAACTCTATCAACACCTACCTATACTGCTTGATTGCCAAGGAGACGGGCATTTTCGCAGTGGGTACTAGTGTAGAAGCACTTGTTATCGCGGTTAATCACTTAGAAAGGAGATTTGTGTTAGTTCGTTTAATCCGGTTGCATTGTGATTACAGATGACAGAAGATTGGCGCCTTACTCACCCCATTCCTGGGTATGACGATAAATTACAACCAGCAGCAAGGCCTCTGATCGGGGAACTGGAGATTTTGAGGAGCGGAAAAACACCTCTTGATTACTATCGTTCTCACGGGTGGTAACACTTGTTAGGGTCCTAGCTATGGGCAAATAATGCCTCCTCCCCAAGCAAAAAAAAAAAAAAAATATATATATAAATGAATTTTCATAGTAAAAACACCAGCAATACCTATTTGTCATAAAATTACCAATAATATATTTTATCTGTAGTTAAAAGCATACAATTGCCTTCAAAATATACTTTGTTGAAGGCATAAAATTGTGTTCGAAATATTTAAATTTCAGCATTAAATAACCCATTGAGGTATTGATATGCCACAAAACAAAATCAAACAACCAACAAGAAAGAAGTATTTAATAATATTAATCCATATAATTTTTTAAAAAAAGCGAACTATATTCCAAAATATAACTTAATAGAGGTTTTGAGGAGCGTAAAAACACCTCTTAATTGCTATCGTTCTCACGGGTGGTAACACTTGTTAGTGTCCCAGCTATGGATAAATAGTGCCTTCTCCCCAAGTAAAAAAATAAAAAATAAATAAATATTATGAAAGTATAAAAATCAATTTTCATAATAACAAATACTGGTCATACATTTTTATATGAAAAAAAAATTACCAACAATACACGCATACTAAAAAATTCTTCAGATTTCACACAAATATGTTTAAAATACTATCAAACAACTAACATAAAAGAACGCTTTCATGACATTAATCTGTATATATAAAAGTGAAATTTTCTAGGGACACATATCTACAGAGAAGCCAGGTCGACACATACTTTTTGAGTTTAAGTTCAGCAATTTCCCCTTTCGCACTTTTTGGCCAATGGAGCCGAGTGTTTACATTTGCTCCGTAAAACATCTAAGATCAAAGATGGTTGCTGAATTACGTCACAGAAATCAAATCACACGTGTCAAACGTGACTAAAATATTTTTTATTAAAAAAAAAATTAGCCTTTATATTTGGTTTTTATTCCGACGTTTCAAAAATTAATTTGGTCAACAAAAAAAAAATGTGACTATTTTTCCTTGTAATTTTGAAACAAAAGAAATATTTAAAAAGAAAAGTGTTTTTTTTCAAACAAAAACAAAATATGTAAAAAAAAAAGTGCCAATGGTTAATCTAATGATTTAAGTCTTGTTTTTTGTTTTTTGTTTTTTCAGATGTAATATTTCATACTTCAAAAAATAAAATTAAAAAAATAAAGTTTTTTTTGCTAAATATTTCAACTGTCTGTAATTCGTGTCGCATTAATGTAACTTTTTCTTCTAAAATTAAATGTCTACATTTTTAAATACGCTTCAGGAACAGGAAGTTAACGGGAGAAGTTCTGAGTTCTTGGGAAGTTCATAGGAGTTCTTTAGAGTTCTATTGGAATTCAGTAGAACGACTAGGCAGGTGATATTAGTCGGTAGTTAGCCGAATACTAAGGAGTCAGCTTTCAGTGGAAGATTACCAACTTCCTAACATTTTGGGTGCGTTAAATCGATTAGCAACCGACATGGCACGATTATAACCTTCAGTGCGAAAACTAATCGACAACAACTTTGTTTCCATTTTCTCTAAAAGTTCGTCGTGGCTCACACGTTTGGTCCATGTTATCCTCAGCATCCATCTATAGAATCACATTTCTATCGACACAAGTCCCCTGTTCATTCGTGCTAAGATTGTCCAGCATTAATTAACATAAATATTTAGGTAAGTTCTCTTCTTTTTTTCCAGCGAAATCTTCTTGTCTCTCAATATTCCATTCAGATTCTGGAATGCATCCTTGGCCATGACAATACACCTTTGGATATCAGTGTTGCACTTTCCATCTTCTTTTAGGAAACTTCCCAGGCATTTAAATCTCTGTATCTGCTTGATTTTCTTCTTTTTCTATGTGCCCTGTTCTTTCAGGACGTAGGCGATCATGGCTTTCCATGTCTCCTTATCCCTGGTGGCTCTTAGCAGGCTTTCTCCTTTTACACCACACAACCCCCATTCTGTCATCCATCTCATGAGCATCAGATTCTCCAAGCCCGCCTTCCTCATTACATGTCCCAGAAACTTCAGCTGTCTTTTTCTAATGCTAAGTATCAGTCTCCTTTTTATTTCTATCTTCTCCAAAACCTTGTCATTGCTCACATGTTCTGTCCATGGTATTCTCAGCATCCTTCTGTAGAACCATATTTTAGTTGCTTCAAGTCTTTCTTTCATCTTTGATGAGATTGTCCTGTATTCATTTCCATATTGAAGGACAGACATCACATAACAATCCAGTTTTTTGTTTCCAGTGAAATCTTCTTGTCTCTCAATATTCCATTCAGCTTCTGGAATGCATCCTTGGCCATGACAATACATCTTTGGATATCAGTGTTGCACTTTCCATCTTCTGTAAGGAAACTTCCCAGGCATTTAAATCTCTGTACCTGCTTGATTTTCTTCTTTTTCTATGTGCTCTGTTCTTTCAGGACGTAGGCGATCATGGCTTTCCATGTCTCCCTATCCCTGGTGGCTCTTAGCAGGCTTTCTCCTTTTACACCACACAACGCCCATTCTGTCATCCACCTGTGAGCATCAGATTCTCCAAGCCTTCTTTCCTCACTATATGTCACAGAAACTTCAGCTGTCTTTTACTGATGTTAAGTATCGGCTTCCTTTTCATGTCCATCCTCAGCAAAACGTCATCATTGCTCACATGTTCTGTCATATGTATTCTCATATGTTCATATGTATTCTCAGCATCCTTCTGTAGAACCACATTTCAGTTGTTTCAAGTCTTTCATTCATCTTTGATGAGATTGTTCAGTATTAGCTGCTATATTAAAGGACAGTTTTTGAATCCAGTACCCTCTTCTTTGTTTCCAGTGAAATCTTTATCTCTCAAGAATCTATTCAGCTTGTGGAATGCATCCTTGGCCATGACAATATGCCTTTGGATCTCAGTGTCGCACTTTCCATCCTCTGTTAGGACACTTCCCAGTTATTCAAATTTCTGTACCTGCTTGATTTTAGTATCCCGACTTTGGATCTCAGTGTCGCACTTTCCATCTTCTGTAAGGAAACTTCCCAGGCATTTAAATCACTGTTCTTGCTTGATTTTAGTATCCCGACTTGTCTTGGCATTCAGTTTTCTTGTAGTTTTCTTTCCGTGTCTGCTACCAGCACTGAAACTTCTGCGTATCTTTTACTGTTCAGTTTGCGGTCGCCAGTGACGAATGCTGGTAGGACTTCTTGCGGGGCTTACAGTGATCTCAATGGAGAAAAGTTTCCTCGACTGTCATTCAGGGATCAAAGTGAAAAATATTAACCTTTTCATACAACGGAAAACAGGAAGAATGGATTTAATTTTTAATGGATCAAGTTTGAACTGTAACAATTTATAAATAAAAATTAATTTTTCCGTTTAAGATTTTATCAATTCATGTTTAAATTTTATTTTTTTACACAATATTAAAACAATGGCTGAAAAGGTCTTCGTAAGAAAATAAAAGGACCTTCTAGACTTTGACAATATTGAGCATATGTTAAACTAACATTATTATTCTGTAGTGGAAGGACCTGTTGACAAACGGGGTTATGTATAATTTATAAGTAGAGCTTATTAGGGTCAAGAGAAGAAAAATGCTTATATTTATCCTCATTCTCTCTCTTCAGTTATTGATCCTTAGTCTTTCTCTCTCCCTCATTCTTTCTCTTCTTCTATCCCTTTCTCTCATTCTCTTTCTCTTTCTCTCTATCGTTTTCTCTCTCTCCCTCCCTACCCTCTTCTTTTTCTCTCTCTCCCTTTCTTTCTCTTTCTAATTGTTTTCCTTTTCTCTCTCCCTTTACCTATATCTCTTCCTCTTTCTTTCTTTCTCTCGCTACTTGTCTCTATCTCTCTCTCTTTATATCTGTCTTTCTCTCCTATTTCCTCCTCTCCTTCTTCCACTCTATATCTCTCTCCTTCTATATATCTCTTTCCCTCTCTACTTGACTCTCTCTTTGTATCTATCTCTATCGCCTTCTCCCCCTCTCGCTCTCTTTCTCTATCTCTTTTTTCTCCCTTCTTACTCGTCTCTCTTCCTATCGGTTTAACTTTCTCAATCTCTCTCCCTCTTTCTTTTTTTCTTTCTTTCTTTCTACCCCCCTCTCTCTTTCTCTCACTCTCTCCTAGCCTCTCTCTCGTTCTCTTACAAATCTAATGTTTTTTCGTTGTCGTTATTGAATATGTTCTTTTCTTTCTCATATTCGTCCATAACTCCCCCTAAAATGTCCTAATCTTTTTAAATTGTGAAAGGATAAACAAATTAATTGTCCTTCACTTTCATCAGTTCATTAATTTTCACTAAAACGAACTTAAGTCACTGGTGCCTCTGCAACAGGTGTTTACTCGTGCAACCAGATTGGCAACTGTGTCCCACCCATTCACAGTTAGATTAACCAAATGCAGACGACAATTCTACTCCTGCAGCTTCTTCTCTCGCACTTCCCGCCTGTGGAACTCGCACCCATATTCTTGCTTTCCTGACGGCTACAACCTCCAGGAATTTAAATGCAATGTCAATACTCATTTATTAACCACTTGACTCTAGTTCTTTCACCATGCCGTATATCCTTTACTTTCTCTCCACCTTTGCAACTGTCATCACACCTGTATTCCCATAATTCTCTTGCTTCTTTCTAACTGGTTCGTCTTCCTCTTTACTCTCTTCTACTTAATCTTTTTACTCTTATTTAGCCCCCTGCACATCAGTGGCATTACCTCCTTGCTCGGGGTGATACGATTAAAAAAAAAACGTACTAAGCCTGACACATTAATTGAACACCCAGCGAAATTATATCGTACACCAGAGTGCAAATCAATTGAAACAAAACGATTAATGTCTTCCTAGGATCTTTCACACTTTCCCTGATCACGTATACGCCATCTCTCGGTGTTGTTGTTTTTTCTCTTCTGACCGCATTTTTCCTTTACCATTTGAACTGATGGATCCAGTTTGTTTCTTCGGCTTCATGACACGACTGACAGTTGAAAGGCTGACACATATTAATATCCGCGATCTCCATGTAAAGCTTGCCAGTGTGTTCATGCAGCGTTACAATTTTTGCACGCTTCCTTGGAGTAACTTCCATCGCAGACAATGGCCATAGCACAACTAATCGACAATAGTTTCTGGACGTGATAAAACTCTGATGCAATCACGAATATTTTTTCAAAACCAAACAAATTTCCTCATACACCCCGAAAATAGATTCAAACTGCTGCACACCAGTGCAAATGACCTAATCTGAGGAAAAAATAGAAATTGATTAAACCCTGTGATTTTAGTGGTTATGAAATTGACCATATGGTGAAAGAAAGGAAACTAAAGCACTTTATTCAATTAATTTGCACAAGGGTGTATATGGGTTCATATTACTGCACACCACTGCAAATGAACTATCCCGAGGAAAAATAGAAATCGATTACACCCTGTCACTCTATTGGGTCTAAAACTGACCGTATGGTAAAAGAAAGGAAACTAAAGCACTTTATTCAATTAATTTGAACAAAGGTGTAAGTTTATTTTAATTTTCTGTTCGTGGGATTTAAAATAGGTCGACAGATTACCGTACGGAAGTGTATCTGTACCCACATTAAAAGTGGCAAGATTCCAGCTGGGTCTTAACATAAACAGATACCAATCAGACTTTTGTCTAATTTTTTGACTCCAGAATCATGTTTATTTTCTAGTTTTAATTAAAGTCATAAAAAAATTAATCAATCTTTCCAAAATATATGTCAAGTTTACTTAGTGTTACAACAGTTTTTGTCACGTACTTTATTAAACACTTTTTGAATAGTGTATAAAACACAACTACACATCTTTCTCATTAGCATGGAACAGGCTTGCCTCCCAGAGAGTAAAACACTACGCCTGCTTGGCCTCACACTCTCAGCGGACTATATCGAATCCATTGCTAAATCCGCTGCTATGAAAGTCGGTTCTCTGGGCAGGGCACGGAAGTTCTTTTCGTCTGAATCTATCCTGCACATATATAAATCTACCATCCGCCCGTGTATTGAATACTGCTTCCACATCTGGTTGGGTGCCCCTGCTATTCTCCTCGGGGTTCTTGATAAAATACAACGAAGAATCTGTAATGTGATCGATACCGACTTGGCTGACCGCCTGAAGTCACTCTCTCACCGGCGTGACGTGGCTTCCCCGTGTTTCTTCTATAAATACTTTCACGGCTTCTGCTCCGATGAATTTAGATCACTGGTTCCCCCTAGGTACGAATTTGCACGAGATACTAGATTAGCAACTAGGTCCCACCCTTTTACAGTGAAACCGATAAAATGTAACCGCAATTTCTACTCCAACAGCTTCCTTTCTCGCACTTCCCGCCTGTGGAATTCCCTTCAGCATACTTGCTTCCCCGACAGCTACAATCTCCAGGAGTTTAAATGTAAGGTCAACAGACACCTCCTAACACACTAACTCGCACCCATTCTCTCAAACACTCTTCCTATGTACCTCGTTACTCGTCTATCACCCTCCTTTTGACATTTCCTATATCCAATCGCTCTCTCAGCACCTTCCCCTATGTAACCCCCTGCGCTATAGTGGCAGTGGAATGCCTTACTTGGGGGGAAATGATTTAAAGCAAAAATTCCTATTGCTCTTTCTAGCATCGTTCTGTATTTTTTTTTTTTTTATAATCATATTGCCCCAAGCAAGGCATTTTACTGCCACTGTTTTGCAGGGGGTTACATAAGAGGAAAGTTATGAGAAAGGTTATAGAGGGTGTCAGAAAGAGGATAAGTGGAGTGGACGAAGAAATTACTATTTTATAACTATTTTCTTTTTTTCTATCTACAATTATATACATTACAAATCAAACTAATCCGAACTATTAAAAGATGAAACATTTTCTCAGATTTTGGCCTTATTCTGGGGTCATTTTTTATCCAAATCCAAAGTATGATTGGGGTCTTGAGTTTTTTTTTGAGTGTTTTGAGACCCTTACTATTTTATAACTATTTTATTTTTTCTATCTACATTTATATACATTACAAATCAAACTAATCCCAACTAACTATTAAAAGATGAAACATTTTCTCAGATTTTGATGTCATTCTTGGATCATTTTTTTATTCTAAATCCAAAAGTATGTTTGTAGTTCATGGACAGTTCTTTGAGATGCTTGCTATCTTATCAGTATTTTCTTTCTTTCTACATACATTTTTATATGTTACATATTAAACTAAGCACCACTGACTATTAAAAGATGAAACATTTTCTCAGATTTTGGCATTATTCTGGGGTCATTTTTTTATTCTAAATCCAAAAGTATGTTTTGAATTCATGGACAGTTCATTGAGATTCTTGCTATCTTATCAATATTTTCTTTCTTTCTACATACATTTTTATATGTTACATATTAAACTAACAATACTAACTATTAAAGGATGAAACGTTTTCTCGGCTTTTGATGTCATTCTAGGATCATTTTTTTTTTTTGTCCATATCCAAAGCATGATTGGGGTCCACAAGCAGTGCTTTGAGACTCTCGCTATCTGAGAGAAAGGATGCAAGTTGATGAGACAGAAGACGATTATTGACTTTACATTTGAATTCTTGAAGATTATAGCTGTCGGGAAAGCAAGTAAACGGAAGAGAATTCCACAGGCGGGAAGTGCGAGAAAAGAAGCTGGTGGTGTAAAATTTGCGTTTACAATTTATTGGTTTCACAGTAAAAGAGTGGAACCTAGTTGCTATTCTAGTAGCTCCAGTAAATTCATACATAGGGGCACTAGTGAGCTAACTTCATTAGAGCAGAAGTCGTGAAAGTATTTGTAGAAGAGTCACAGGGAAGTCACATTACGCCGGTGAGAAAGTGACTGTATCTGAGCTGCCAAGTCGAGATCGATCACATTACAGATTCTCCGCTGGATTTTGATAATTATCCTGTTTTTCGTTCCGGTGTCTTTAAGTAATCCATCCTGTTCTTTTCTACGTCCAGTCTAGTTCTTTGGCATGCGCTATTCATCAAATTTCTGGTGATAGGTTTTGTTATATGGTTCGTTAGGCTGATTCTCTGATGAAGTTCATATTCATTTGCAACTGGCTTTTTAGGCGGTCCCGTGAAAATGCTTCCAATTGGCTTGAAAAACGAGCCTGTAAACGGTAACGGATTAATTTTCTTGACAGAATAATCTGTGATCGATATTTGGCCTCTCGTTTTTATACAAAAAAAAAATAGATTAGCAACTTCACTAAGCCTCGTAAATAGTTTAATAATATCAGAATTGTACGGGTCGCAGATGTGCGTTGTGGTGCAGTGGATATCGGCTCGGAATGAGAATTCGGGGAGCCGAGTTCGAATTCCAGTTGAATTCCTTGCATTCACTTACGCGCAAATACCCTTGGGAAAGGTATTAATCCGTCTCTTCTTTCCAGTTATGGGTTAAATAACAGGACAGATTGGGTTCTATAGCCTTGGTCGGCAACCAGTCTACCGCAGAATACAATGGCAACCTACTGCGGGATAATCTTCTGCCCAGTCACTCATGTCTCTTTCGAAACATGATCGCCCAAGCGTGTTTCGCGTATAGCACTTAACTGACTGACTGTTCGCAGAAATCAAGATGTTTTTGGTACTTTTTTTAAAATCATTTCACCCCCAGGCAAGGCAGTTTTACAGCCACTGTTGCGCATGGGTTTATATAGGGAGAACGTGATAAGAAAGAGTGACAGGTTATAGGGGGTGTCAGGTAAAGTGTAATAGAAAGATGAGAATACTAGTGTGATGGTGGTGGTGTGGATGGAGAAAAGAGCTTGAGAGAAAGGATGCGAGTTAGTGAGATAGGAGATGACTATTGACCTTACATTTAAATTCTTGGAGATTGTAGCAGTCGGGGAAGCAAGTATACATAAAGGAATTCCACAGACGGAAAGAGCGAGAAAAGAAGCTATTAGAATAGAAATTGCGGTTACATTTTATCAAAATGTAACCGCAAAAGGGTGGGACTTAGTTGCTATTCTAGTATCTTGAGTAAATTCATACATAGGGGGTACCAATGAGCTAAGTTCATTGGAGCAGAAGTCGTGAACGTATTTGTAGAAGAGGCACAGGAAAGTCACATCACGCCGGTTAGAAAGTAACTTTATCTGAGCTGCCAAGACGGGATCGATCACGTTACAGATTCTGCGTTGGATTTTGTCAAGGTGAATAGCAGGGGCACCCGACCAGATATGACAGAAGTATTCAATGCACGCGGGGGATGATAGATTTATATATGTGCAAGGTGGATTCAGACGGAGAAAACTTCCTGGCCCTGCACAGTGAACCGACTTTCTTAGAGGCGGAATTAGCGGATATCGACATCGTCATTCCACTTGAGCAAGTAACATTTAAGACACAATGAGTTATTGTTTTAATAAAGTTAATCAAACTATCTCTCATGTGTGACGTGGCTTCCCTCTGTCTTTTCTACTAATTTTTTCCATGACAACTGCTCTGAATTGAACCATGTTACTAGATTGGCGTCCATATCCCTCTCGTTTACTGTTGAAATAGCTAAATGCAACCACCTCTTCTATCCTAACAGTTTCTTTTCTCACACTTTCCAACTGTGAAACTCCCTTCATTTACTTGCTTCCCTGATAAATACGATCTTCAAAAATTTAAATGCAGCATCAATCGCCAGGTTTTACCGTTCGTCTTTTTTCCTTTCAACAACTCTCCCTATACTCAATCTTTTCTCTTAATTTCACTCCCTGTAACCACTTGTGGGCTAACGGCATTTCTGTATTGCTTGGGATATCACGTATGGCACTTAACTGATTGAGTGGTCTATTATTGGTAAGTTTACTATGAATAGGTATTGTTAGTAATTTTATATAAAAATGTATTACTAGTATCTTTACTAAAAAAATGTATTTTTATACTTTCATAGTGTTTTTGTGTGGGGTTCGCTATTTGCCCATAGCTGGGAGCCTAACAGACGCTACCACCCCGGGCCTGGATAGACCATAACAAAACAGCAATTAAGAGGCGATTCCAGGCTCCTCAAAACCTCTAATCTGCCAATCAAAAGTCTTGCTGCGGGATGTAGTTTATCGTCATACCAAGGACTGCTGTATGTAGGATGGGGTAGAACTAAATTGACGACGTAAGTGTATATGTGTTGCGAAAATTAATCACTCCGGTGTATCGGTGAGAGTCAGATCCTCTCTGTATAGAGCCTCCGTAAAGGCCAAATGAAATGTGATCCATCATATGGAGATATTTTCCACACCCCGGGAGAGAAAAAATGACAAAGATACATTTATAAAATTAACATAAAGACGTTTGATGATACAAATACGCTTAAAACAATTACTCTAATGTTGTATCTTGTGTACAAAACTATAGCTACGAGAAATTCGCCATATTGTAAATATTTCCAAAGGACAAAATGGCCATAGACCGTCTGATGATTTGAGTTTGAGTTTGAGTTTGAGTTTGACTTTGAGCTTGAGTTTGAGTTTGACTTTGAGTTTGAGTTTGACTTTGACTTTGACTTTGACTTTGAGTTTGACTTTGACTTTGAGTTTGAGTTTGACTTTGACTTTGAGTTTGAGTTTGAGTTTGAGTTTTGATTAAAGGCATATCAACCACTGTGGGTTATTTAATGCCGAAAAGGTGGGGTTTAAGGTATTTTTTTAAATGTTCGGTTATAGTGAGAAGGTTGGTTTAGTCAGATTTTAATGAACTTTTTTTTGTTTTTATTCTCTTTTTTATTTTAGAAAACTGAAAATATCTTTAGTTTTGTATTCAAAAATGTTTTGCTGAGAATATTTTTCCTTAAAAAATGTCTTATGGTAATAATTTTGCTTCAAAAACGTATATTTTTCTATAAAAGTCTATTTTTATGTATATATTTATATAAAAGTGTATTTGTATACTTTCATAGTCTGGGGGGTTAACTATTTGCCCATAGCTAGGACCCTAACAGGTGCTACCAATCCAGGTCAGAATGGACAGGGGAACAACAAAAATTAAGCAGTCGTTCTACGCTCCTTACAACCTCTCAATCAGAGGCATTGCTACCGGATGCAGTTTATTGTCATACTCAGGACCGTTTATCATTTTATTTTATAAATAGAAACATGCATTGAGCTTAAAGATCTCGCAAATGATTCAGTATCATTTTTCTCATCTGTGTTTCTTAAATACAAAATTACATGTTAAAAATCGCATGTCTTAATATATAACCAAACTTTTCTTATTTGTCTATATTTGTCCGGGTCAGGGTGGACCTGAGAACATCAGGAATTAAGAGGTGGTTTCATGCTCCTCACAACCTCCCAATCATAATTTAAAACAGAATCCTCTAATTATCTGTTGTCCTGGGCATGACGGTAAACTGCATCCAGCAGCAAAGCCTCTGATTGGGAGGTTGTGAGGAGCATGAAACCAGCTCTTAATTCCTGTTGTTCTCAGGTCCACCCTGACCCGGACAAATATAGACAAATAAGAAAAGTTTGGTTATATATTAAGACATGCGATTTTTAACATGTAATTTTGTATTTAAGAAACACAGATGAGAAAAATGATACTGAATCATTTGCGAGATCTTTAAGCTCAATGCATGTTTCTATTTATAAAATAAAATGATAAACGGTCCTGAGTATGACAATAAACTGCATCCCGCAAGCAATGCCTCTGATTGAGAGGTTGTAAGGAGCGTAGAACGACTGCTTAATTTTTGTTGTTCCCCGGTCCACCCTGATCTGGATTGGTAGCACCTGTTAAGGTCCTAGCTATTGGGAAATACTTAACTCCAAGTGAGGTCAAAGTACTATGAAAGTATAAAAATGAATTTTATATAAAAATATACATTTTTATGAAAAATTCTACCAACAATACATTTTTTAAGAAAAAAAAATTATTGCCATAATACATTTTTGAATACAAAGAAGAACGATTATGTCTGATAGAATACCTCCCCCTAGCCACACTGCTTCTGGCATAGCTGCAGTATAAATTCAGTGCCCCTACGATACTAACTGACTAAAGAATTCACGAACATTTTGTGAATTCTTCGTATCTAGTTATCTCGATTTTAGCATGGCACCGGACACGAGATGACGGGCGTTGGGACGATCGTGTCAGGCAGGGAAATTCTAATTTGCGATGAAGTTATTCACTCAAAAAGATTATGTTTATTTGGACTCGGAAGCCAAGCGTTAGCGCTGGTAATAAAATAAAACATGAAGAAACCTGCTGAAATATTTTTCGAGAAAATTATTGAGCATTTAAAATGATCGCACCCGGCTCTCGCCAGATGAACAATATTTTTGTCACTTCTTCAAGGTGATCAGAAAATTACCAATCATCTGATGATTTTTTAGCTGAGCTTCATTAATAGGAATACCGATATAGAATTCCTTTTTCATGCTGTTTCGCTTGAGGTAATGCACAAGTTAAACAGATATTATTTCACTCCATGAAAGACGGGACCACCACTAGTACATGGTGGGTGAGGCACAGTGAGAGAAAAAACTGGGTACATGACAAAAAAAAAAAATGATAAAAGATGAACGGGATTCAAGAAGATTGATGATGGCAATTGACGTTGAATTTAAATTCCTAAGGATTGTAGCTATCAAGGAAACAATTAAATAGAAGTGATTTCTATAGAAGAGGAGTGCGAGAAAAACTGGTCGAGTAGAAGTGTCGATTACATTTAACTATTTCAACGGTAAAATGGTGGGACCTAATTGCCAATCAAGTCTGAATCCCTGGCACCACAAACTATAGACTGAGGAAGACCGTAATCCACTCGTACGGCTGACTAGGAACAACACATTCTACAGATGATCCAGGTACCAGCACACATCAAGTCTCCCTAGCATGTTCTATATTTCATAGTACCGCATGGAGCAACTCATGTAGCTGTATCATTTGTCACAGGTGCAGGATCTTTCGCAACGAAAGAATTTTTGCCGATGTTTTATTGCACAAACTGCCGATTTATTTAAAAATCCTCTTCTATGTGTCTTGTCCTTTCAGGACGTAGGCGATCATGGCCTTCCACGTCTCTCTATTCTTGGTGGCTCTTAGCACACTTTCCCCTGTAACACCACGCAACCTCTGTTCTGTCATCCATCTGATGAGGCCCTTTAAATAGGTTCTCCGATGCTTTCCTCTGTCTCGTTTTTCCTCTATCTGGCCTGTTAGTATCAGGTTCTCCAAGCCCTCTTTCCTCATTGCGTGTCCTAGGAACTTTAGCTGTCTCTTCCTGATGCTCAATATTAATTTTCTTTTCGTTTCCATCCTTTCCAAAACCTCATCATTTCTCACATGCTCGATCCATGATATCCGCAGCATCCTTCTGTAGAACAACATTTCAGTTGCTTCAAGTCTTTCCTTCATCTTCGATGATATTGTCCAGCATTCACTGCCATATTGTAGACCTGACATCACATAGCAATCCAGTACTTTTTTTTTTTTTGTTTCTAGCGAAATTTTCCTGTCTCTTAATACTCTGCTCAGCTTCTGGAAAGTGTTCTTGGCTACTTAAATTCGCCTTCGGAGCTCAGTGTCGCACTTCCGTCATTCCATTAGAACACCTCCCAATTACTTAAATGTTTACTTTCTTGATTTTAGTAATTGTAAATCTGTAATTGGCATTTTGGACTCCTCCGTTTGCTGATAACCATACGTTCGGTTTTCTTGTAATTTATCTGTGGTCCTTTCTATTGAATTTTTTCATTGACCTTTTTTAGGAGATCATGTAGTTTTAGTGTCAGCTATCAGCACTGTATCATCTGTGTATCTTATGTTGTTCAGATCGTAACCACCAATGATGAAGCCTGGCGTAACTAATAGCGTCCCAGAGTAGTCTCGATGTACAAGTCGTATAGATTCGAAAACCTTGTAACAGGAAGTATTCTCGATTCTCTGGAAGCCTGTAAAAAATCTTTAACCAACATCCAAAAAGATATTGGTAGAGTAGAATCATGAAGTTGCCTCAAGAAATGTTGAAATCCAGAGACACAATGACAATGATGTGGCTAAATAAATCTATGAAAAAATATCAATATAAGTATTGTGTTTGGAATTCATTTAACAATAGTGAATGTTTCCTTAAACTTAATAACACAAAAACGATGTGACACAAAGCCGAAAATATGTGGCATCCAGTTAGGACCGAACTCACACCCCAATTGTAACAGGTCTTAGTGAGATACGCTTGCTAACCATTATACCACGCCGAGATGCCAAACTTCCTCTCAGATATGTGTAAGTAGCAGGACAGCCTGGGTTCTATATCCTTCATTGGTAAGACTGGTTACCAATTGGTAACCAACTGCATGGTACCACATGCGGCTGGGGACGTTTTGTGGAGCTAAAATGTCCCATGAAACTTCGTCTAGAAGGGAAGAAGCCGTCTCAACCCGCCCAGGGTAAATTTTTTTTATTTTTTATTTAAATCATATCACCCCGAGCAAGGCAATAACGCCACTGATGTGCAGAGGGCTACATAAGAGTGAAGAGATTGGAAAAGAGAAAAGCGGAAACCGCATTGTAAACAGGAAACAAGGGATGAGCCTCTTCACCTGTTCAATAGATGTGGGTGGAGTGTGAACCGGACGATAGTTTAGTCTATCTACTCCAATTGAAAAAAAAAAAACAAAGTGAGAAGATTAGAAAAGAGAAAACCGGAAACTGCATTCTAAACAGGAAACAAGGGAAGAGCCTCCTCACCTGTTCAATAGATGTGGGTGGAGTGTGAACCGGGCGATAGTTTAGTCTATCTACTCCAATTGAAAAAAAAGTGAGAAGATTAGAAAAGAGAAAACCGGAAACCGCATCCTAAACAGGAAACAAGGGATGAGCCTCTTCACCTGTTCAATGGACGTGGTGGAGTGTGAACCGGGCGATAGTTTAGTCTATCTACTCCAATTGAAAAAAAAAATAAAATGAGAAGATTAGAAAAGTGAAAACCGGAAACCACATCCTAAACAGGAAACAAGGGATGAGCCTCTTCACCTGTTCAATTGATGTGGGTTGAGTGTGAGCCGGGGGATAGTTTAGTCTATCTAAGTTCAAAGTGAACGGAAATTTTATTTAGTATACGGTTTTGATAGTTCGGGATTATTTATTTATAGTCGAGTCGAAAAACTTTCAGCACCAACTCGCATTGACTTTACAAAGCCTAGTTCTTAGTTGGACACAAGGCCGAACTGGGGATAGTGAGTGTTAGTAAGATTATTGTACTGCAATCTACCAAATAGGAACTGGTGGCCAGCCTGTTTCGAAAATCAGCATTCTAAATCTTGGTCTATATTTGGGTTCGAAATCAAAACTCTGTTCTCGTTAGAAATACACAACCGCTCCATTCGCTAGTTTCTTCTGAAGACAAAATTTTGGGATTGTAACAGCTATATATCTCTATGTTCTACCTTTGCATTGAGCACTTTTTAAAAGTAAATATCTAACCATGGAATATACTTCATTGGTATTAACTACTTATATATATATATATATATATATATATATATATATATATATATATAAACTATCGCCAGGTTCACACTCCACCCACGTCTTTTGAACGGGTGAAGAGGCTCATCCCTTGTTTCCTGTTTAGGATGTGGTTCCCGGCTTTCTTTTATTTATTTATTTTTTTTCAATCTTTCACTTTTTTTTCTCTCTTGTTCTCAATTGGAGTAGATGGACTTAACTATCGCCCGGTTCACACTCCACCCACGTCTTTTGAACAGGTGAAGAGGCTCATCCCTTGTTTCCTGTTTAGGATGTGGTTCCCGGCTTTCTTTTATTTATTTATTTTTTTTTTCAATCTTTCACTTTTTTTCTCTCTTGTTCTCAATTGGAGTAGATAGACTTAACTATCGCCCGGTTCACACTCCACCCACGTCTTTTGAACAGGTGAAGAGGCTCATCCCTTGTTTCCTGTTTAGGATGTGGTTCCCGGTTTTCTCTTTTCCAATCATTTTACTCTTAAGTAGCCCCATGCGCCTCAGTGGCGTCACCGCCTTGCTTGGGGTGATATGATTTTAAAAAATATATAAAAATACTTCTTCGATAAATGTATATACTCGTGTATAAATTGGCTTGTAAATTTCAATGCGTCTAAGACCAAGCTGCTGTCTGTAAATCATCACAGGCAAGCTCTCCTGCCCCCCCCCCCCACCAACCATGGACCAAGCTAGTCTCCCTGAGAGCAATACACTGCGCCTCCTCGGCCTTACCCTCTTTTCTGATCACAAGTGGAACCACTACATTGAGTCAATAGCTAAATCCACTGCTAGGAAGGTTGGGTCACTGTGTCGAGTCAGGATGTTTTTCCCGCCTGAAACCATCCTTCATATATACAAATCAACCATTCGTCCGTGCATGGAGTACTGCTGCCATATATGGTCAGGCGTCCCCGCTGTTCATCTAGGTATTCTTGACATGCTCCAAAAGAGAATTAGTAATGTGATAGGTACCGACTTGGTGGCTCGACTCCAGCCACTTCCCCACCAATGGGATGTGGCTTCCCTTTGTCTATTCTATAAATACTTTTATGGCTTCTGCTCCAACGAACTTAAGTCACTGGTGCCTCTGCAACTGGCGTTTACTCGAGCAACCAGACTAGCAACTGGGTCTCACCCATTCACAGTTAGATCAACCAAATGCAGACGACAGTTCTACTCCTTATTCTTGCTTTTCTGACGGCTACAACCTCCAAGAATTTAAGCACACAGTCATTACTCATCTTTTAACCACTTGACCCTAGTTCGTTCGTCATCACACCTGTATTTCCTTCCTTCTCTTGCTCCTTTCTAACTGGTTCGTCACTCTCTTCTCTCTTATATCTAATGTTTACTCTTATGTAGCCCCCTGCACATCAGTGGCGCTACAGCCTTGCTCGGGGTGAAAACAAAATCGAATTAACATATGGCACGGCGTCTGAAATTTTAACTGCATGAATTTGACCTTTCCAGAAAACATTTACCAGCGTGTAGTACAACCAATCACTGAAAATGCGTAGTTGTGTTAACCTTTTCAAAATACTGTGTATAGTGCAACCCCCTATTTTCTGCATACAAAACTGATCATTAAACTCCGCATTATACACAAGTACAAACGAGGAAATATGAAACAAAGCTTGAAAAACATATTGGGATAACATCATTATCAAAAAAAAAATGAAGAGAATTATTTCTTAAAAAGAAATTTAATATATTCATATATTACGGAAATTAACGAAGATTAACGAAATCGTCTTTAAACAACCAACAATTTGAAATGATTTGTTTCAACATTATTTTTGATCGATACTCGTATTTAAGTAGGTATTCTGCTTTAAAAGCAAAGAATATACATATTTATTTCTACTGGCCTGATTATTTACGATCAATTTTTGTTACGAAAATATCCTGCCGAATGACACATAATTTCGTAACAAAAATTTATCGTAAATAATCAGGCCAGTAGAAATAAATATGTATATTTTATTTGATAATAAAACAGAATATCTCCTTAAATACGAGTATCTATCAAAAGAATGTTCAAACAAATAATTTCATATGTATATTCATCATACACATACAAGCCTGTTTCGCGATATCACAGCTGGTGTGGTTAGACATCCACTCGCCTCCGGCCGGGATCGAAACTCGACCGATTTGGTGTCAGTCGGAGTCGCTAAACCCTAAGTTATAGGCACAAGGAATCAAAGCATAAATATTGATTTGAATAGACAAGAAGGCATTGTTCTTCTTAACTTTTAGGATCCTTTCAAGCCAACACTTCTTCGGAATGTACCGTTGGCAAAGTTACTTTAACGTAACAGAAAGATGACTAATCACAGAGATATATTAAATGAGGAGGTCAAAAGTCGGAACATGATTTTTTAATCTTTAATTCTTAAAAAAAGATTGAACATTTTTATTCACTTTCCTTTTGCCCTCCTCATCTCCGCTAATCTCCAAATCTGTCTTTAGTTAACCTGCGAGAGTTCTTTGTTAAACGTCAGTTCTTCCCATCGCTTTGCCGTTCAAAGAGAGGAATGGGTCATTTCACAACCCTAGTGCGGGTTGTTAGGGTCTTACGGCACCTGCTGTTCCCAAGCGGTCACTCATCTAGATACCAGGATCGTCTTCTGTGATCGGTTGTTCAGTGTTTCAATGTGATAAGACAATAGGTTCGTTTATCGTCCGGTTCACACTCCTCTTCGGTCTTTTTGACAGGAGTAGAGTCTTGCCCATTGTTTCTGGTTTAGGATTAAGTCTTCGATTACTTCTAAGGTATTTTAAATCTATTTTGCTCACAATAACTCCTTGCGTCTTCGTGGCATTATCGCATTGATTGGGGTGAATTGATTCAAACAAATAAGAAGCCCAAAGCTAGATAAAAATAGAGGTAATTGTAAGGGTAACTTTCTAGTTGAAAGGGCAACCAGTTGCCAAACATAATCAGGGATCTGGCGTTTGGAATGGGGCACTGGGGGCTGTTGAAATTGAACACGGGCAAGGTTATTATCATCCGTAGCTTTTTCAATGCTCTGGTGTCGCTTAGATGTTCACAGACAGGATTGTCTGCAATGGACCAGTCATCTTTTTCTGCTTCATTTATACAGATGTTTAAACGCTGCAAATTGTCCAATAAAATCAATGAGCTGTCGAAAGATATCGCAATTGATGTTCATTTTACCTCCAAATAATCGAAGTCCGGAAAATCGAAAGTAATTTATATCAATGTTATATCTACAGTATTTACATTATTCTGACTATTGTCCTCATCTTTGCTGCCATTTATACGACGTTTCGGCCGTGGTACGCTCCTGCCTTCTTCAGGTGCTAAGAATTTCGAACCGAACCCTTTGTTACAATCACTGGGGTATATGAACTCCATTTCTTGGATTCGGTTCGAAATTCCTAACACCTGAAGAAGGCCAGAGCGTACAACGGCCGAAACGTCGAACAAATGGCAACAAAGATGAGGACAATAGTCCAAATAATGTACATACTGTAAATACTACCTCATCTCAGAAATATAGACAATGTTATATCTGTTTCTTTCTTGTGTTCTCTTTCTCTCTCTCTCTACACACACACACACGCACACACACACACACACACACACACACACACATACACGTGTGCGTGTGCGTGTGTATGCGTTAATCATTTAATCCCAAGCAAGGCAATAAAGCCACTAAGACGTAACGGATTAGTGAGTGACAGAGAATTTGAGAAAATACTATTAAGGAGAGTGTACAAAAAAGCACAAGAATTCAAAAGACAGAAGCGCAGTACTATATTGGCTGATAGGTCTCATCATTTTATCATTAAAGTGGCTAGATGTAACCGTAAGTTCTATACTAACAGTTTCTTCTATCGCACTTCTCGCTTGTGGAACTCTCTTCCAGCTTTTTGTTTCCCAGTCAACTTTATCTTCTCAAATATTAATGTAATGTCAACTATCATCTTCTGTCTTCTTAATTCATGTTCTTTTATTGTTCTCTCTCCTTAACTTTTTCTGTTTTTTTCTTACACTCAATAACCCGTTGCGCCTTAGTGGCTTTATTACCTTGCTTATAGGTGAAATGATTAAAAACAATTACAATCACTTCACTCCATGATATCGTAATATGTAAGACACAAGGATAGGGGCTATTTTTCTTACCATGCACGTTTCAATAGAATATTTCGATATATAAGAAAGCTATCATTAAAACTCTTATACGCATGACTTATTTATATGTGCTTTTAATTGCTGTTACTGTTGTTATGTACCTCTTAATTGCTGTTGTTCCCAGGTTCACATTGATTCTGGGTGGTAGCACCTACTAGGGTCCCATCTATGGCTAAATTGTGAAACCCCAAACAAAAACAATATGAAAATATAAAAATACATTTTAATAGTAAAAATCACAGCAACACATTTTTATATATAAAAAAATCATCAATACATATAGTTAAATGACCAACAATACATTTTAAAGCAAAATGGCCAACCATACATTTTATCTTTTGTTGAATGCATACAATTGCATTATTTGATAGTAGAATGCCCAACAATAGATTTTATATTAAAATAACCAACAATATATTTTATCTGTAGTTGAAGACATAGAATTGCATTGATATGTTTAGTTAAAACCATAAAATTGTGTTCAAATTCATTTAGATTTCATGCTTGAATGACCCATAGATATGTTGATATGTCATTAAACAAAATCACCCAAACAACCAATGACATTAATCCATATAATATCCTACAATTTCGTAAATCAAACTACACTGAGCCGGGGTAGTAGAACCTGTAAGAGTCCCAGTTATGGGCAATTAGTAAAGCCTCAAACAAAAATCAACAGTATATTTACAAATAAGGTCTACTGAATGCTACTATATACCAAAATATAACTTAAAAGAAAACCCTACTACATAAAACCCATAAATCACTAGTCCTGGAACTGACAATAAACTACATCCGGCAGCAATGCCTCTGGGTTTGGAGGTTCTTAGGAGCGTGGAACTACCTATTAATCGCTATTGTTCCCAGATCCACCCTGATCCTGACTGGTAGCACATGCTAAGGTTCCAATTATGGGCAAATAGGTAACCTCGCAAGCAAAAATACAAAGTAAAATTACCAGCAATAAATTATATCTGTAATTGAAGGCATACAATCGCGTGCAAAATATTTAGATTTATGCCTTAAATGACCCATAGATATGTTGATATGCCGCTAAACAAAATCAATCAAACAACCAACATAAAAGAACTCTTTCATGACATTAATCCATATAATATCCTACAATTTCTTAAACAAATTAAACTGTATTCCAAAATATGACTTCAACAAAATAACTTACGGCATAAAACTCAATAATTAATTATGTCCACACAAACATTTATATGCACAAAAACTGAGTATCGCCTACCATGTATTCAAATGTGAAAGCAGAATAACATGTTTTATTATTTCAAAGCTTTAAAGAAAATTAAATTTCGGCATTAAATGACCCATCAGAAGTTGATATGACATTAAACGAAAAACACACATATCACCGCTTCTAGAAATTATGTCCACACAAACATATATACGCACAAAAGCTAAGTATCGACTACCATGTTTTCAACTGTGAAAGCAGAATAACATATCTTATTATTTCAAAGCTCAAAGAAAATTAAATTTTGACATTAAATGACCCATAAGAAGTTGATATGACATTAAGCAAAAAACACACATATCACCGCTCGAAATATGTCCTCACAAACATATATACGCACAAAAGCTGAGTATCTTCTACCCTGTACTCAAATGTGAAAGCAGAATAACATATTTTATTATTTCAAAGCTCCAAAGAAAATTAAATTTTGGCATTAATTGACCCAAAAGAAGTTGATATGCCATTAAACAAAAAACGCACATATCACCGCTTCTATGAATTAAGTCCACACAAACATATATACGCACAAAAGCTGAGTATCATCTACCATGTACACAATTGTGAAAGCAGAATCACATAAATTCTTATTACTTCAAAAAAACCAAGGAATTTAAATTTTGGCATTAAATAACCCATGAGAAATTGGTATACCGTGAAATAAATCAACCGACCAACCTGTTTTAAATCTGTAAGATGCATTTATTGATATGTTTCTTAAATCATGGACATTGCTATAAAATAAATGGTTTCCTCTATGAGTTTCAGAACTCTGGGCTAGATATATAACACTGGTCTACTGTAGCCGTTGCACTGAAAAATAAGAGGTTGACATAAATTTCAAAATGATATGCAAATTATATTATAAAATTTGGCATATAGATAAAATCTAATTAGTTCCGTTTTTACAATTGGGACAATTGGACTTTATTTCGAGCTTGGGTAAAGTTGTAATTGATTTATTCAGAGAACATTGATTAAATTCTTTCAGGGGTTGTCAAAACTGTATTTGCCCTCAGATGCTAAGAACCTCCACTACGTCATTGCCAATAGCATAATTAGTGAGAGATATACAAACATATCGTGCCAATTGCCGGAGGGAATTCGAAAGACATTGCATCTATTCGAATCGCGGCGTCTGTAACGTGATCATAAGTTTGTAACGTGATCATTAGTTTGTATCATTTGTAACGCCATTATAAATCAGTTAGTCAGTTAAGTGCCATGCGTGAAAAACGCTTTGGGCGATCATGTCTCGAAAGAGACATGACTAACTTGGCAGAAGATTATCCCGCAGTAGTATGCCATTGCTTTCTGCGTTAGACTGGTTGCCAGCCAAGGCTATAGAACCCAATCTGTCCTATTATTTAACCCATAATTTGGAAGGAAGAGATGGATTAATACCTTTTCCAACGGTATTTGCGCCTAAGTGAATGCAAGGAATTCAACTGGAATTCGAACTAGGCTCCCCAATTTCTCGTTCTGAGCCGATATCCACTGCACCACAATGCACATTATAAGTAACAGGATAAAACAAAGTGTTGTTTTTTTTTGTTTTGTTTTTTTCACCCTGGTGCTTCGACTACATGAATTTAAGCGTACTAATTTAATCCTTGCCTGTCACGCGGGAGACCGGGGTTCGATTCAATGCCGAGCGTTTTATTTCATGTGCGTTGGGGTTCAGTGGATTCCGGCTCGGAACAACAAATCGGGGACCCGAGTTCGAATTCCAGTTGAATTCTTTGCATTCACTTACGCGCAAAAACATGGGAAAGGTATTAATCCCTCTCTTCCCTCCAGTTATAGGACAGATTGAGTTCTATAGTCTTGGCTGGCAACCAGTCTACCGCAAATAGCAATGGCAACTTGCTGCTGGATAATCTTTTGCCCAGTCAGTCATGTCCCTTTTGCGTTTATCCCGTACGGCATCTTAATTGACTGACTAGATTGGCATCTAAGTGCCACCTGTTTAGTGTAAATGCGACTTCTACTCCAACAGTTTCTTTTCTCGCATTTCTCGCCTGTGCAACTCTTTTCTGTTTGCTTGCTTCCCTTACAACTACAATCTTCAAAATTTAAAATGCAACGCCAATTGCCTTCTTCTGTCTTCTTGAATCACGTCCATCTTTTGTCCTTTCAACAATCCTCTCTATACTCAATCTTTTCTCTCACTTTCACTCCATATGACCTTCTCTGTATTTGTGGTATTTCGCTTGCTCAGCGTGAAATTGTTTTTTTTTTTAATCTAATATCGCATTTCCGTCGAAATTGAAAGATACAGTTTTCGGGAGTTCATGCCTTTCCTGAAATATTATAACACAAAATAAGTCGAAAAAATACATTAGAAATTCATGGATACAAAAAACAAAACCGATTATTTTGATCGTTTTCAGGACAGCGTCTTTCAGATAAAAAGTATATAATAATCCGAACAATTTACATTTATTGTTACAAATTTAGATCATAAAAAAAGGATATTCGGAATTTTTGTCATCATAAGCGGATTATATTTAATCCGTCTGAAGAAAGTTTCTATTCCGATATTAATAACCGGTGGATAACATTATCCGCGATTATAATAACCATTCTCTTTCTATATTTTCTCATCGTATTAGCACGAAAAAAGGGCCACATCTCCCTGGTATCCTTAATGAATGCCCAACATAACCGCACTTCAGGCACTTGTCATAGTAGTCTAAAAATGCCATGCTTAAAAAAAAAAAAAAAAGAAACATGGAAACTCATAGTTAAGTGTCATACGGGATACAGGATTTAGGCGATCATGTCTCCAAAGAGACATGACTTACTGAAGATTATCCCGCAAGAGATTGCCATTACTTTCTACAGTAGACTGATTGCCGACCAATTCTACAGAATCTAACCTGTATTTCTATTTAACCCATAGCTGGAGAATTAATACCTTTAAGTAATACGCGTAAGTAAATACAACGAATGCAAGTGGAATTCGAACTCGGCTCTCCGATTTCTCGTTCTGAGTCGATATCCACTGCACGACAACGCACATTCGCCAATCTAATCAGTCAGTCAGTCAAGTGCCATACGTGATACATGCTTTAGACGATCATATCTCGAAAGAGACATGACTGGCTGGGCAGAAGATTATCCCGCAGTAGGTTGCCATTGCTTTCTGCGGTAGACTGGTTGCCGACCAAGGCTAAAGAACCCAGTCTGTCCTGCTATTTAACCCATAACTGGAGGGAAGAGATGAATTAATACTTTTTCTCAAAGGTTTTGTGCGTAAGTGAATCCAAGGTATTTAACTGGAATTTGAACTCGGCTCCTCGATTTCTCGTTCCGAGTCGATATTCACTGCACTACAAAGCACATTTAAATGATAAACGAACAGAAAACAATCCGATCGATTAAAAAAAAAAAGTAGGAGGGGGATATGAGATTAAACAGAAGTTAAAAATTGAAGCCAGTCAAACAACTACGAAAAGAAAGATGTTCAACGTGATTATTGCAAGAGTAGACTCGTTTTTTACGGTTTGTCAACCCATTGTGCTTTTGTTTGTTTTTGTTATTTTGATTGGTTTATTTTTTATGGCTTACCAACCCTTTGCGCGTTATTTAAAGCCTGAAGCATTTATAAATAAAACAATCTTTTCTCCTATATGAATACTGGACTATCTCCTCATAGATGAAGAGCCTTTAAGAAAGAGAAACAAAGAAAAGAGCACTGAGATGCTATGTAATATCAGTCCTCCATTTTGACAGTGAATGCTGGACAATGATCTCCTCATAGATGAAGAAGAGACTTGAAGCAACAGAATTGTAGTTCTCGAGAAAAATACTTTAAATACTATGGTCCGAATATGTGAGCAACGACAAAGTTTTACAGAATGTATAAACAAAGATTACTCTTCATCAGAAAGACATATTTGGAATTCCTTAGGCAAATAATGAGAGAGGGCTTAGAAAATCTGATACTCACAGCGCAGATTGAAGAAAAGAGGTTCAGAGTAAAACAACACATGACTTAACTAGAAACCTTTTTTAAATAGATGGGTTAATCGCCAACGTCTTGAATGGACACGGCCCACGGAAGAAAGATATTGCAGTCAAATAGATATTTAAAATCAAAGGCAATAAAAAGAAACGTATCAGAAATAAATAAGTTAATTTGATATGAGATGTGCGTCGTGGTGCAGTGGATATCGGATCGGAACGAGAAATTGGAGAGCCAAGTTCGAATTCCAGTTGAATTCGTTGCATTCAGTTGAAAAAGGGTATCTCCCTCCAGCTATGGAGACAGTTTGGGTTCTATAGCCTTGGTTGGCATCCAGTCTTCCGCAGAAAGTATTCGCAACCGACGACAACAAAGATCTGCCTAGTCATGAATTGAAAGAGACGATCACCCAAACATGTATCACGAATGGCACTTCACTGATATTTAATTGATAAAATTAAAAAAAGTACATATTTTAGTCACGGTAACAAAAAGTTCATATTTTAGTCACGGTAAAAAAAAGTACATATTTTAGTCACGGTTAAAAAGTACATATTTTAGTCACGGTAAAAAAAAAGTATATATTTTAGTCACGGTAAAAAAAAAAGTACATATGTTAGTCACGGTAAAAACAAAAGTATATATTTTAGTCACGGTAAAAGCAGTACATATTTTAGTCACGGTAAAAAAAAGTGCATATTTTAGTCACGGTAAAAAAGTACATATTTTAGTCACGGTAAAAAAGGTATATATTTTAGTCACGGTAAAAGCAGTACATATTTTAGTCACTGTAAAAAAAATACATATTTTAGTCACGGTAAAATAGGTTGATAATCAGCTGTGTTTTCATTTTGGCCAAAACTGCTTACTTTTACTTCACACAGATACACATAAGGCATGAAACCACTTCTCCCTGCAGTTTTTCTTATTCTCCTCCCTCCAGATCTTTAACAGAATATCTCATAGCTGGTATTCTACACCGATTGAAGATATTCGATAGTTGATTTTCTAAGCGCCGCTTAGATGTGGCTCAAGACCGTGAGTATAAGGTACTCATTGAGGATCGAACTCATTACTCAGTTGTAATAGGTTCTAGCAAGACAAGCTTGCTAACCATTACACCACGGCAAGATGCCCGATTCGATCATTATCGTGTGTGCGTTAACACACACACACACTCTCTCATACACGCACATACACCAACACGCGCGCGCGCACGCACATACACACACACACATACACATATATATGTATTATGTGTGCACGTTTCATTAAAATTGGCAAACAAATGCTTTGGTGAAATTTTTTATGTAATATTTCATGTGATCTTATAACATTCATCCTTGAAAATGGCTAAAAGTATAGCTGAAAGCGCTCGGATAAACAAAACATTTGTACAATTTTTATATAATTTATGTCTTCAAAAAATCATAAGATCACATGAAAAGTTATATAAAAAAACTTAACCTTCACACCTTGTCTGCCATTTTTAATGACACCTACATAAAAGAGAGATTGCTGCTCAAACTCTCTCTCTGTCCATACCCCTATGGCTTAGGGAGTAGGGACTTCGACTAACACCAGATCGGTCGAGTTTCGATCCCGACCGGAAGCTAGTGGAAGCCTAACCACACCAATATATATATATATATATATATATATATGGCAGCAATTTCTTTTTTAAACATTTTTTGTAAAGGACAGACAAGAAAGATTTAACCATATTTACGCAAATAACTCAATGAAACCACATCTACAAACTGATTTATTACACCAAATACATATTCTATTAAGACAAGTCAGTCAAGTGCCATACGTGATACACACTTGGGCAATCATGTTTCAAAAGAAACATGACTGACTGGGCAGAAGATTATTCCGCAGTAGTTTGCCATTGCTTTCTGCGGTAGACTGGTTGCCGGCCAAGGCTATAGAACCCAATCTGTCCTATTATTTAACCCATAACTGGACGGATTAATACCTTTCCCAAGGGTATTTGTTCGTAAGTGAATGCAAAGATTCATACAAACCCATCCTAAAATTCTTCTGCTGTTGAAGTTGATATACCGTTAAACAAACTAAACCAAACCAAATCAAGTATTCATCTAGCATAAATATTTCTAACACCGATCCTTAAAATACTAGAGAATGCTGGAAATTTCCAGAAATGTGAAAATGAGACTTGGGGTCGCAGAGATGTCGTTTTATAGAAAGATGCTAAGAATACCATAGACAAAACAACAAAGAAATATTAAAAGCAATAGAAACAATAAATGAACCTGTCTATATTTCTGCAATGAGATACTATAACTATTTACACTATTTACATTGTTCGGATTGTTGTCTTCATCTTTGTTGCCGTATTCACGATGTTTCGGTCGTTGTACGCTCTGGCCTTCTTGAAATTTCGAACCGAATCCTTTATTTCGTCTAATTGTGTAAAAAGATGGTTGAAAAGTGAGTGGATGAATATCAAAACGACTAAAACTGCTAAGAGCTACAAGAGATAGGAAGTTGTGAAGCTACGAAATATGCTTATCATGAAGAAGGTTGGAGCATACAACAGCCGTAACGTCATGAATATGACAACAAAGATGAGGCCAACAGTTGGAACAATATAAATAGGGTGAATAAAAAAAAGGATATTTATACTTCGAATCATAGAGAGATAGTTGAAATTTCTTAACCACACGGTGAGAAACGAAGGTTTGGAAAATTTAGTACTCACAGTGCATAATGAAGACGAGAGAAAAACAACAAGTAACTTACCGAAGAAGTTCGAGCAAAGGGATGGCAGAAATGTGAGTGGGGGATAGTAAAAGAAAAAAAAATGCTATGAGCTACAAAGGATAGGAAGACGAGAAGAGCTGTGAACATCCATGTCTTGAAGAGTTAATGCACATAGAAGAATGATTACAAATTAGCCTTTGTCTATGAGGTAGTATTTACAGTATTTATATTATTCGGACTATTGTCCTCATCTTTGTTGCCATTTGTACGACGCTTCGGCCGTTGTACACTCCGGCCTTCTTCAGGTGCTAGGAATTTCGAACTGAACCTTTTATTAGAATCATTGAGATATAACATTCTAGCACCTTCTCTGGTAGTTACAGGGCTAGAGGAAGATAACTCATGACTACCAGAAGAGGTTCTAGACAAGGAATAAGAATGATATACCCCAGTGATTGTAATAAAGTGCTCGGCTTGAAATTCGTAGCACCTGAAGAATGCCGGAGCGTACAACGGCCGAAACGTCGTAGAAATGGCAACATGGATGACGACAATAGTCCGAATAATATAAGTACTGATTATAAATTAATTTTTGAATCATTTCGCATCGAACAAGGCAGTAAAGCGACTAAAACGCAACAGTTTACTGAATATGAGAAAAAGAAAACATTACTTACGAGAAAACAATAAAAGGGCAGGAATTAAGAAGGCAGAAATTAACAATTGACATTGCATTTAAATTTCTGAAAATGAAAGTCGACTGGAAAGCAAAAGTTCAGAACAGAGTTCCACAAGCGAGAAATGTAAAAGGAGAAACGTTTAGCATAAACTCGCAGTTACATCTAACCATTTCAAATGTAAAACGATGATACCTAATCGCCAATCTAGTACAGCGCTTAAATGCATAAAGTCTAGTTACCAAAGATCATGAAAATATTTATAGAAAGAGCACAAGAAATCTCTGTAGAAACGGCGGGAAAGTGACTGAAGTCGCAATGCCAGGTTAGGAACAACATTGCAGATTCTTCTCTGTATTTTATTTAGAACATTTGAAGAGGAAGTATATCAGATGTAACATCAATATTCAGTCAATAAATGAATGATAGACTTATAAATGTGTAAGATAGATTCTGCTAGGAAAGAAGATTGTTTAGCACGACACGGTGGACGAACTTTTCTAACAGCAAACCTAGCAACTGGTTCAATTTAATCTTTTCACTTGATATCAACGGAAAACGATAGTCAATAAACGAATAATAGACTTATACATGTGTAAGATAGATTCTGCTAGGAAAGAAGATTGTTTAGCACGACACAGTGGACGAACTTTTCTGACAGCAAACCTAGCAACTGGTTCAATTTAATCTTTTCACTTGATATCAACGGAAAACGATAGTCAATAAACGAATAATAGACTTATGCATGTGTAAGATAGCTTCTGCTAGGAAAGAAGATTGTTTAGCACGACACAGTGGACCAAGTTTCTAACAGCAAACCTTGCAACTGGTTCAATTTAATCTTTTCACTTGATACCAGCGGAAAACGAAAGCCCAAGAAAGCGCAATGCGTCTGTCTCGCGGAGGTTAGTACCAGCCATGCTGACGAAAGAGAAAAAAAACTTCTCTCAGACAATAAAAACGAGAACTGTTTTGTTTTATAGGCGCTAAAATTGACTCGGATGGAGATATTTACCGCGTGTAAGTCTTTAAAAAATAAAATATAAATTAAAAGAGAATTAACCTGAAATTGTGATGCGTAATATTTCCATCTTAACACGGTCAATGTAGTGGATTAGTTTTCAACAACAGACATAAAAAAGAATGTAACATACGGTAGTTTCGCCTTACCTTTCGTGTTCGCCTTCTTGACGGGAAGCGCCCATATGGAAACCAAACACAGAAGCAATACAATAGACACGCTTCTCAATACTCGATTCATCGCTGGTACAACTCACTGGTGTTTCTTGTGAGTCGATGCTGCGCTGATCACTTCAAAGGCCTTCTTTCTTTTTCTTCTACGCCAGAAAATCTTTTCGCTGTCACCTCTTTCGTTCGCTTCGTCCTTCACCACCTAAACCAGGTTTTTCAAATATAAGAAAAAGAAGAGAAGGAATAATTAAAAATATTAATAATACAATTTTAATTTTTGTTTTATTATTTTTCTTAATATTAAAATTGCTTGTTCTTTCGATTGATTTTCTTGTCCAGTGACTCCCCAGCTTAAACTACTTACAATATATTTTTTAAATATAATTTTTACTAGAAATAGTTATGAGAGAAAGTGGTTAGCATAATGTTTTATTTAAAATTCTGTGTGCGTGCCAGATTTCGTTAACAGCTTCTCCATCTCTCCAGGAATTGCGTCAAATAATTTCACCAGGAACTTTTTTGGTATGGAAGATATAAATACATGTATTCGCTCCTCAAGTCTTGATTTGGTATAGTAGACTTGGTCCTTTAACCAAACCCAAAGAAAAAAGTCACAAGGGCGTTAAGTCACTGGCTGGTCACTAATACATAAAAAGGGAGTCACTTTTAAATCAAACCTGTATATATTGAGCAGGTTTGAGCGTAGTGTATATAAGGCCTTTAGCTATAAAAATACTTTCTCGGTTTCTTTTCATCGTTAAAAATAAACCTGGCTTTTAAAAATACAATAAAAGAATTCTTCCATATCTTGTATATCTACGATTGTGTTCATATATATATATATATATATATATATTGAAGGTTTTTCAGATCAAACCTGTACCCAAAATGCTAATTTCAGTAATCACTTCTTTTGGGTTCAGAACATTTAAGTGGCAGCTGTCTTTGTGCACACACACACACACACACACACACACACACACACACACACACACATATATATATATATATATATGTATGTATGTATGTATGTGTGTATGTGTGTGTGTGTGTCTTCACTTCGCAAATGAATGTTTTTGAGGGGTTTTTCACAGCTGTCACAGAACTTCATTCAACATCCAATGTCAAAAACCTTCAGACCTACGATATATATATATATATATATATATATATATATATATATATATATATATATATATATATATTACATGAGCAGTCTTGAAAAAACGGTAGAATCAGTTATTGTAAATCGTCTGAAAATACCAAATGGCAGAAACCTGGGCTGCGTAATATAACTTCTTTACAAATTAAAAATTTTAAAAAGTTCTATAATATAATTGTATTGAACACTTTTTAATATAACTTGCTATTGGTCTAATTTAATTATGACCAAAACCTAGGTAATTAAATAATTATATATATATATATATATATATATATATATATATAATTTTTATTATTATTATTATAGAAACATATGTTTTTACATAATCATATATATATATATATATATATATATATATATATAGATAGATATACATACACGTAAACACATATGTATACATATGTGTAGATTTGCCTTATTTAGAAATACTATTTCTGTCCCATAATAGTTGTCGCATTCGCAGAACGAAATGTCTATACAGTTGGATCAACTGCTATGGACAAAAACACTTCTTTTTCGAACCTGTATATGTTGGCTGTCTATTCGAAATAGTTACTTTCATACCATAAGTTCGCTTTTAAATATGATGATTCCAGTTTATCGCAGTGAATATAAAAATATATACACCGAAAAAAATATGAAAACGACTGAATTCCGAAACTTATCAAACGAAATCAAATTAAATGTATTTCGTTATTGCGATAATTTTTTTTAACTATTTACCATTTTCTGGAATAGAAAAATGTAGAAAGAAAAAACATAACGAAAATTATTAATAAAATTATTATTATTATTATTATTATTATTATTATTATTATTATTATTAGAAGCAAAAAAAAAACAAACTCACGTCGTTTCACTTTCTAGAGTTTATCTTCAGGGGACGTCCGTTTCGGCTTTAGTTGTCCTGACCAGTTAATGTTATCGAAGGAAACTACACACAAGATCGCGTCGAGTCAGTGAGAGCAGACGATACGTTGAACTGGCAAAAACGTCAGTGGTTTAGTTAAAAATTCAACAAGCGAAATCTCTCAGTTCATATATGAGAGAGGGTGAGCGAAAGGGCGTGTCTCTGTATAAGAATATATGTAAAGACTTTTCGTGTATTCTGTTCAAACTTCTCCTTCTCTCTCTTTCTCTCTCTCTCTCTCTCTCACTCACTCACTCACTTTCTGTGTGTATCTATTTCCTCTATTTTGCCTCTAAATGGATGCGTATATGTGTGTAGCAGACAATTTGAAATTCTCTATCAAAAACACTTCTCTTTCTTTACCCTTTTATATATCACTTTTCTCTTTCTTTATCTCTCTTTCTCTCTCTCTCTATATATATATCTTTCGTTCTCTGTGTCTCTAAATGTGTCTATGTTTTGAGTTGATGTGTAAGAATGTGTTGTTTTGCGTGCGTTGGTAGATTGTAGATGTTTACGCAGGCGGTTTACACACGACCGCTTTCTCGACTGCAGGGAACGATGAATGAAAACTGCGTACCACGCTCTTCGCGTTTTGATTGGTCTATAATTTGGCATGCAGCACCAGCAGGAGCTGAGAAATGATAATGAGGCTGGCAATGGTGGCGACGGATTTAACCTCCGTACAAAACCCATGCTAATCACGGCAACGCTGATCATGATAACGATGATAAATATTGATCAGTTTTGATACCGCCTCTTCTACCGCCTCATATCATCATCCTCCCACTACTACGATCACCGCAACTCTCGCATTTTATCGTTCGCAAACGAGTACGAGTGATGCTACTGTGACAATGCTATCAGGGGATAGTAAAATTGCTCATATAATAAACGTTTCCTTCCATCATAGAGAAAAAGCTGGCTTTATTTTTATTTATTTTGTGCTATTCTAGTTTCAAAATAAAAGGTTTGTATTTACACCTTAAACATATGTTTCTATCGTTGTATTCACTATGGTTTATGAAATCGTCAAGCAACACATTTACTATGGAATGTAACTAATTATTTTTTTTAATGATAGATTTCTAACAAACTAGTACATATATAAATATCCCCAAACTTAACTCTGATAAAATGACTGGCCAGAAAAAATATATGAATAATGAACTTTTAAAAATATCTAATTAGTTGTTGACGGTTCCTATTAACGAGATAACACTTTTACACATTAAACAGCTTTTTTAACAATCATCTTTAATGTCAATATTTCTGTTCTTGTAAAATCTGCTCTCAGTTATGGACACCGATTTCCACTATAGAATCCAGAAAAATAGATTTATGGACCGTTTTCTAAGGATGCTTATTTTAGTAGCTAACCAATATTCGAACGATCACAGAGCCTTTCCTAATTCTATCTTCTAATTCGAGCCAGCAACGAAATACACAATTATCACGGACAAAAGAGATCGACTAGCGAAATCGGATGTAAATGCTGCCTCTTAAAATCGGTTTCAATGCTTTTGAGACAAGTTGTAAATTACCTTAGCCTTCGACAAGCTACTTTTTTCGTTTCCTAAGCTGATTTCGTTACTATCAGCGTTCATATTGAATTCACTTGCCTTCATAAGAAACGACAACAGAGATATACAGAAATTAGACAGTAATAAATCGTACGACTTCAACGAAGACTCATATTATGTCGACTACTACATTTATACGCAGTAATAATAATCTATATTATAATCTTCGATTCTATGTGTGGGTGTGCTATTTTGCTTCGTAGCATAACACAGCAAAAACGGCGCGTCGTAGCGTGGATTTTATTAGCACAATATCGTTAAACTGCTTTAACTGGAAGAATAAATAAAATTTAATTAGCAAATCTTAAATAACGAGTGGACACTTGCCATTGATAATGATGGCAAAATATTTATATTGATGTGTCATCTAAAATAACAACAACATATATATTGATGTACCTACTATTGAGTATTTTACATTAAGACATAAAAACGAAAAAATGATTCAAACCTCTGAGCGTGATAGGATATATATATATATATATATATATATATATATATATATATATATATATAAACTTATTTATAAATGGAAGTTTGTCTCTGTGTGTGTGTGTGTGTGTGTGTGTGTGTGTGTGTGTGTGTGTGTATCCGTTACCTATAGACTCCGAAGCGGCTGAACCGATTTTCTTGAAAATTTCCACAGTTGTACTATAAGCGTCTGCGAGTGTTCTTAGCTAGGTTTTGTGAAGAGGTAACCCCGATAAATGTCGAAAATCGATAATCGAAAAAATCAGGTTATAGAAGGACTGGTCCGATTTTAATCGGATTTGATACACTAATAGACAAAGACATAAGAAACGAGAGACTTGTTTCAAGGTTGCAGTTTCAACGAGACCTTGTTTCAAGGTTGCAGTTCTTACAATAGTGCAGCAAATTTGATATCCATACCAGGAAATCAAAATTTGACTAACATCCATTCATTTTTCTTTCAGTCTACGGTTTCACTTTAACTGAAAACAACTATTGCTTTTTTAGTCTTTCGTGCCAACGTCCAAAGAGTCTGAGCTCCAGGACCATGGATTAGTTTTATAGCTTCGATTACACCCGAGCAACGCCGGCCTATACTGCTAGTAGATAGATAGATAGATAGATAGATAGATAGATAGATAGATAGATAGATAGATATGGATCAGACTGAAATAGATAGATAGATAGATAGATAGATAGATAGATAGATAGATAGATAGATAGATTCTACACTACTTGATTACATAATTACTACGAAAATAAAATAATAAAGCACTGTTAAAGACCAAATATGTGGCAAGAGCGATTATAACTGGTAGTAAGGTTTAATAACTGGTAGTAAAGAGAATGAACTGAGCCAACGGTGCCTCACTATAGTCTCTCTTTCTATGAGCTCAAAACAAGGTATATATATATATATATATATATATATATATATATATATATATATATATATATATATTGTCATCCGCAGACATCTATTTACGCTCTCAGACTCTGATTGAGCAATCTGGCAGAATGGTGGAGTACGCATCTATGCATCGTTCATTCAGCAATAAATTAGAACACTCTCAGCTATTGAGCGTGTGTATAATGAAAATGTACACGCTAAATGTTAGCCTCTTTCTACTGAGCGCTCATAGCTCAGAGGTAGAATTACCGACTGGCGCCCATTCGGTCGGGTTTCAATCCTGGGTTAAAAGAAATCGGATGCCTAACCATATTGATGAGCTGTGATACAGCGAAACAGATCTGTCTGCGGATGACTATATATATATATATATATATATATATATATATATACATATATATATATAAGAAAATAGTGCGAGAAGCCGTGAGCGTTTTCTTTAAACTATTGTTGTATCGTGGAATGAAGAGATACATAGAGAAGTGTAGATAAATTTCTTTATTACCAGAGTGGTACAACCAAGATGTCTATACAATATTTACAGTCTCTCACAGTAATAGGTGTTACTTCCCGAAGTGCGTGATAATGACAACCCCCGTGTTTATAATTGCAAATTGTCTTTTAAATATCCGGGTGACCATGGCACGTTCCACGACACAACATCTATGCGCCCATAGCTGGGACCCTAACAGATGCTACCACTCCGGGTCAGGGTGGACCTGGGAACAACCGCAATTAAGAGGTTGTTCCATGATTCTCACAAACTCCCAATCAGAGGCCTTGCTGCCAGATGCAGTTTACCATCATGCCCAGGACCCCTTTTATTTGAAAACAATTATTATACAGGGTGTTTATAATGTCCCAGTACCCTTAAAAGTATTTATTGAACAGAAGCTATATCCCATAGAGTATTGCAGTTTTTCGTAAAATGTTGTACGCATCAACCTCATGACCCAAAACAAAACCATTAATTTATGCTGGATTCCCAGCCACATTGGTCTCAGAGGAAACGAAAAAGTAGACATAGCAGCTAAAAGATCATTAAACATCAATATTAGTGATATCAAAGAACCCCACACCATTTACAAACCTCTAATCAACAACTTTATTACGACCAAATGGCAAGAGCTGTGGTACTACTGCAAAAATAACAAACTCTACAAAATTAAACCCATCCTCAAAGAACTGATAGAAGTTAAAATTTTCCAATAGAAAAATATCAAGAAGAGAAGTAGTAATGACTAGACTTCAAATAGGCCACACCGCTGTCACCCATTCACACCTACTAAAAGGTGAGGAGGCACCAATTTGCATTCCATGTCAGGAGATCTACACAGTGAAACATATGCTAACAAGCCGCATAGATCTTGAACAAATGCGATTAAGATACTATCAAGAAAACAATCTTAAAGACATCTTCGACAAAACTGACCCAAATGACCTTTTAGAATTTCTAAAATCAACAAAATTATATAACAAAATATAGTTGCAAAAGAAGATACCCACGTCTATTGAACAGGTGAAGAGGCTTATCCCTTGTTTCCTGTTTAGGATGCGGTTTCCGGTTTTTCTTTTCTAATCCTCTCACTGTTTTTTCAATTGGAGTAGATAGACTAAACTATCGCCCGGTTCACACTCCACCCACGTCTATTGAACAGGTGAAGAGGCTCATCCCTTGTTTCCTGTTTAGGATGCGGTTTCCTGTTTTTCTCTTTTCTAATCTTCTCACTCTTATGTAGCCTCCTGCACATCAGTGGCGTTACCGCCTTGCTTGGGGTGATATGATTAAAAAAAAAAAAAAAAAAAAAAAAAAAAGCATATAACCATCATACATCAAATCACAATACCTCTACTTATATCTCGGGAGAAATAGACTCACTAAAGATCAACAAGCAGTAAACAAAAACCAAATTTTTCAGCATTAAATGACCCAAAAAGGTAAATATTCTGGAAAACAAGCTACTAAACGAAACATCTTCAAGTTCTTTTTTATATTTAGGTTTTTGTTTTGTTTTATTTACATTAATTGTTAATGAAGCTTTCAAGCTTTTATTACGTCCTTCATCTGCAGGTATAAATTGACACAAAAGAAGAAGGCCCATTATCTGGGGGTACGCCAAGGATTGTCTCTACCAGACTCCTTTTTTATGATCTTGACGCATTGTTAAAGTTCTCCAGACAGTTGACGTTGATATGCTGAAGCATGTATGGAGAGATAGAATATCTTCGATATATTCTATCGAAGATATTCTATCTCTCCATACATGTGAGGGCAACTAGAGGTGCATATGTGGAATATAGTTAATGAATGCCGTGAATGTAAATTTGAGATGTACAGTATTTTACTAAAAACTGCAATAATTTATGTCATATGGATTCTAAAAAATAATATTTGTGATGTTACTGAGACTTTAGGGACACCCTGTATCTAAATCTAAACTTATTTATAAATGGAACTTTTTGTGTGTGTGTGTGTGTGTGTGTGTGTGTGTCCGTTACCTATAGACTCCGAAACGGCTGAACCGATTTTCTTGAAAATTTACACAGTTGTACTATAAGCATCTGCGAGTGTTCTTAGCTAGGTTTTGTATAAATATCGAAAATAAATAATCGAAAAAATTGAGTTATAGAAGGAGTGGTCCGATTTTAATCAAATTTGATACACTCATAGACAAAGACATAAGAAACGATATTCAGAAGTTTCAAGATTGCAGTTCTTACAATAGTGCAGAAAATCGATAATATATATATATATATATAAAAGGCAAGATGTTTGTGTGTGTCTGTTTATCTGCCAGTATGCATTTTTTAAGCTCTTTTATTTTACTTTTAGCTTCGGGTTTGGCTTTAAATAGGTATAACTGTAGTTCCTAGTCTCAGCCATGATGCCATTTACTCAGACGACTTATTTAGCCTTCAAAATTCATTTTACGACGAAATTAATCTTATTTCATATCGATATCAGGAAATCAAAATTTGACTTTCATCCATTCATTTTTCTTTCAGTCTACGGTTTCTCTTTAACTGTAAACAATTATTGCTTTTTAGTCTTTCGTGCTAACGTCCAAAGAGTCTGAGCTCCAGGACCATGGATTCGTTTTAAAGTTTCATTACACCCGAGCAACGCCTGGCTATACTGCCCGTAGTTAATGAATGCCGTGAATGTAAATTTGAGAAGTACAACATTTTACCAAAAACTGCAATACTTTATGTCATATGGATTCTAAAAGATAATATTTGTGATGTTACTGAGACTTTAGGGACAACCTGTATCTAAATCTAAACTTATTTATAAATGGAACTTTGTCTGTGTGTGTGTGTGTGTGTGTGTGTGTGTGTGTGTGTGTGTGTGTGTATGTGTTTCCGTTACCTATAGACTCCGAAACGGCTGAACCGATTTTCTTGAAAATTTACACAGTTATACTATAAGCATCTGCGAATATTCTTAGCTAGGTTTTGTGTCAAGGTACCCCTCGATAAATATCGAAAATCGATAATCGAAAAAATCGGGTTATAGAAGGAGTGGTTCGATATTAATCCAATTTTATCCACTCATAGACAAAGACATAAGAAACGATATTCAGAAGCTTCAGGGTTGCAGTTCTTACAATAGTGCAGAAAATCGATAATATACATATATAAAAGGCAAGATGTTTGTGTGTATGTCTGTTTATCTGCCTGTATGTCTGTATTTTTTTTCAGCCCTTTTATTTTAGTTTTTGCTTCGGGTTTGGCTCTAAGTAGGTATAATTGTAGTTCTTAGTCTCAGCCATGATACCTTTTACTCAGAGGACTTATTTAACCTTCAAATTTCAGTTTACGACGAAAAAAATTATTTGATATCGATACCAGGAAATGAAAATTTGACTTACATCCATTCATTTTTCTTTCTGTCTACGGTTTCGCTTTAACTGGAAACAACTATTGCTTTTTAGTCTTTCGTGCCAACGTCCAAAGAGTCTGAGCTCCAGGACCATGGATTAGTTTTAAAGTTTTCATTACACCCGGGCAAAGCCGAGCTATACTGCTAGTATTCTATAAATAGAAAGTTACCTGACACCAAGCTTAGTGACCGTTTTTGGCAGCCTTTAAATAATTTGTTGTCTTTTATTAAAATTAGTTGAAATCATACCCACAAATTCTTCACCATGTTAGATCATGTCACTGCGGTCATTTCTTTTCGTTGTTACTTGGAAATCGATATGATCGAATGGGGAAAGATAGTGGTGCTGTTCCCCGTTAACAACCGCATTGTAGGTTTTAAATTTAATTCTCCTATAAAAACTACCGCTCAAGGCTACAGATTGCAGTCTACCTTGCGATTTAAGCATTGCTGGATAGGGAAGAAATGAATTTTCTTCTTCTTCTATGTGCTACGGCTTGAAAGGCCTTCCATTTCTACCTATCCCTGGTGGCTCTTAGCACGCTTTCTCCTGTTATACACACAACCCTCGTTCTGTCATCTACCTGCTCAGACCCTTCAAATATGTTATCCGCTGCTATCCTCTGTCTCTTTTACCCTCTATCTGGTCTGTTAGTATTAGGTTCTTCAAACTCTCCTTCTTCGTTGCATGTCCCAGGAACTTTAGTCGTCTTTTCATGATGCTCAGTATTTATTTTCTTTTCCTTTCCAAGCTTTCTAAATCCTTTCTAAATCATTAGTCACATACCCAATCCATGATATCCGCAGCATCCTTCTGTAGAATCACATTTCAGCTGCTTCAAGCTTTTCCTTCATGTTTGATTATATTGTCCAGCATTTACTGCCATATTGAAGAACTGACATAACATAGCAATCCAGTACTCTCTTCTTTCTAGCGAAATTGTCCTGTTTCTTAATATTCTACTCAGCTCCTGGAATGCATCCTTGTGCTTTTGGATCTCAGGAATATAAATCTATAAAAACTGCTATGATCACAACGTGAGGGGTTAGTTTATATATTGATTGTAATATGGAACTGATTCCTCAATTTATATCCAGCGTGTTTCTGTAGAACCACATTTCACTTGCTTCAAGTTTTTCCTTTATCTTTGATGAGATTGTCCCGCATTCGCTGCCATATTGAAAAACTGACATCACATAGCAATCCAGTACTCGTTTCTTCTTAATATATGTGCCCTGTCTCATCAGGACGTAGGCGATCATGGATTTTCAAGTTTCCCTATCCCTGGTGGCTCTGAGCACGCCTTCTCCTGTTACAACATGCAATCCACGTTCCGTCATCCACTTGATTAGGTCCTTCAAATATGTTATCCGCTGCTTTCCCCTGTCTCTTTTTCCCTCTATCTGACCTGTTAGTATCAGATTCTCCAAGCCTTCCTTCCTCATTGCGTGTCCCAGGAACTTCAGCTGTCTCTTCCTGGTGCTCAGTATTAATTTCCTTTTTGTTTCCATCCTTTCCAAGACCTCATCATTGCTCACATGCTCGATCCATGAGATTCGCAGCATCCTTCTATAGAACCACTATTTAGTTGCTTCAAGTTTTTCCTTCATCTTTGATGGTATTGTCCAGCATTCACTGCCATATTGAAGGACGGGCAGCACGTAGCAATCCACTACTCTCTTCCTAGTTTCTAGCAAAATTTTCCTGTTTCTTAATACTTTACTCAACTTCTGGAATGCTTCCTTCGCCATGTCAATTCGCCTTCGGATCTCTGTGTCGCACATTCCGTCTTCTGTTATAACACTTCCCAGGTATTTAAATTTTTGTACCTGCTTGATTCTGGTATCCCCGACCTGTATTTAGCATTTTGGGCTGCCCTTTTTACTGATGACCATGCATTCGGTTTTCGTGCAGTTTATTTCTAGTCCTTTCTTGTTACTTTCTTCTGCACTTTTCCCAAATGCATCATTGCCAAAACAAATGCAACAGACAACGCTAAAATTTAAGCAGATATACAGCTAAAGTACTCATTATTTTGAAAGGTATTCCAACCAAATTACTAATGAACAATAATAATAATAATAATAATAATAATAATAATTATTATTATTATTATTATTATTATTATTATTATTATTATTATTATTATTATGTCATTTTTCATCATATTTCGATTTCTGCTTTGGTCGCACTACCAACCAAGTCTACGGGGAGACCTAAGGCAGGTCGTGGCGTGTTGTTATGGCCCTATTTCAACGTTTTTTTCTATCTTCCCTATCATCCCTAGAGTTACATAGATAAAGTTTTCCTTAGTGTGTTGGCTGCACTTTATAAGACAATTTTTGCATATCTCTTAAGCTGGGGTTTCCAGGGATTCTTTCAATGTGTTGTTTTGTTCCATTTTTTATTATTCCAATTGCACCTACTATCACTGGCACAACTCTTGTTTTCAATTTCCACATTTTTTTCTATTTCAATTTCCAGGTCTTTATATTTTGACAGTTTTTCAAATTCCTTGGTTGCTATGTTACAATCCGCTGGACAAGCCATATCAATTAATAGACAAGTCTTCTCTTTCTGGTTTTTAACAATAATGTCTGGCCTATTTGCTTCCATTTTTCTGTCTGTGTAGATGGTGTAATCCCATAGAATGGTGACATCTTCTATTTCTGTAAACGGTGCTGGGTGATGTTCATACCAATGTTTGTTTACAGATAGTCCATAGCACATTGTCCAATGTAAATATTGCCCAACTCTATCGTGGCGATTTTTATATTCATCTGGAGCAAGCACAGAACAGCCTGAGATTAGGTGGTCTATTGTTTTTTAGTGTTTATCACAAAACCTGCATTTTGGATCCATATTATCATGCATATTTGCCTGAAAGTTTCTAGTGAAAAGACTTTGGTCTTGTGCTGCAAGAATAACGCCTTCAGTTTCAGACTTTAATCCAGATGCACGTAACCATCGATGAGTATTAACTTTATCAACATTTGATTTATTGGCACGTTCTGGATATTGGCCATGCAGAGGTTTGTCTTGCCAGCGCTGTTTCATCTGTTCAAGAGCTTTATCTTTGGCTTTCATTTTCATATTTTTTGCCGCAATAGTTGGTTCTTGGCTTCTGTTTTGCTTTTCTACAGAATCTACTAACTGTAAATCTTGTTTGTATTTACTGCCTTCTTTTATTATTGAATATTTTTTCTTTCTTTCTTCATGTTGCCTTACTAATTGTATCATCCAATCCTTTGTTGTTTCTATGTATGTTAGTAAGCCAATAGTTGTTGTCTTATATGACAATTCCAGCTGAATAAGACCTCTTCCACCTTCTTTACGGGGTATGTATAGACGGTCTACATCAGCCTTTGGATGATGCATCTTATGCTTAGAAAGAAGCTTTCTTGTTTTAGAATCCATTCGCCTGATGTCGTTTAGAGTCCAGTTTAAGATGTTGAAACTATATTGGACTACTGGGATTGCCAGGCTATTAATGGCCATAATTCTGTTCTGAAAATTCAATTCAGTTTTTAATATTACTCTTAGCCTTCTATAGTACTCTTTACGTACTATTTCTTTCATTTTTTATGGTGAATGTTTTCGCTCTCATTTACACCTAGGTATTTATAAGCTTCTTCTGGTTTCAATTCTTTTATTGTTACAGCAGGGTCTAAGCTAATTGAGGCTGTTTCTTGTATTGATCCACGTAAAACTGTAGCTTTAGCACATTTATTCAAAATTATTATTATTATGTCATTTTTCATCATATTTCGATTTCTGCTTTGGTCACACTACCAACCAAGTCTGCGGGGAGACCTAAGGCAGGTAGTGGCGTGTTGTTATGGCTCCATTTCATGTTTTTCTATCTTCCCTATCATCCCAAGCATTACATAGATAAAGTTTTCCTTAGTGTGTGGGCTGTACTTAATAAGACAATTTTTTGTATATCTCTTAAGCTGGGGTTTCCAGGGATTCTTTCAATGTGTTGTTTTGTTCCATTTTTTATCGTTCCAAGTGCACCTACTATCACTGGCACAACTCTTGTTTTCAATTTCCACATTTTTTCTATTTCAATTTCCAGGTCTTTATATTTTGACAGTTTTTCAAATTCCTTGATTGCTATGTTACAATCCGCTGGACAATCCATATCAATTAATAGACAAGTTTTCTCCTTCTGGTTTTTAACAATAATGTCTGGCCTGTTTGCTTCAATTTTTCTGTCTGTGTAGATGGTGTAATCCGATAGAATGGTTATATCTTCTATTTCTGTAACCGGTGCTGGGTGATGTTCATACCAGTGTTTGTTTACAGATTTTCCATAGTGTTTGCACATTGCCCAATGTAAATATTGCCCAACTCTATCGTGGCGATTTTTATATTCGTTTGGGGCAAGCACAGAACAGCCTGAGATTAGGTGGTCTATTGTTTCTTGGTGTTTATCACAAAACCTGCATTTTGGATCCATTATTATTATTATTATTATTATTATTATTATTATTATTATTATTATTCGTACGTTTCCAAGGATAGTTGACTTTCAGAGAATAAAACAAACATAGTATGGAATTGAAACGTGATTTTTCACTTAACAATTCTGTACCTTTACCAATTACACCACCATGATAACAGGGTGTCTATAAATTATTCGGATAACTTTCACAGTTCAGCCCCAGGAAGGACTCACTCTTGCAAGCAGTCCCTGTTCCTGTCGGGGGTTGGGCTTATTACCCTGAGTCTGAAGCGTCTCCAAAACAGGAAGTGCCGAAGAGGCTTGTGCAATTTTCCCACGGTATTTCCGGTAAACTCACTCTAAACTTCAAACTTTTATCGCATTAAATAGCGTCGTGTATTCTCTGAAAAATACATTTCATAGTTTATTGTGTGCATTAGAGATAGGAACCGGAACAATTCGAAATGATGCAATGACTTACAATCTTGTCTCGTCAAATGAATACGATTGAGAACTAAGTTCGATCATTACTTGACGCTCCATACATTTAGCCTTGTACCACGTCTAATCTAGGATTAGAAAATCTTTAGAGCAATTCGACGTGATGTAATGGCTATCAAGCTTCTTTCGCTAAATCACTTACGACTGAGTAGTAAGTCCGATCCTTGCTGTGTGCTACCACATCTAATCTAGGCTTAGAAAATAGTGACGTGGATTCCCTCTGTCTTTACTAATATTTTCATATCAATTGTTTTCATGTGTTTTCCTTCTTTGTGCCACGACGGCATAAATTTAAGCGCGCTACCAGATTGGCAGATAGGTCTAACCGTTTTAGTGTTGACCTAGCTAGATGAAACCGATATATCATAGAAAGGAATGGCTTTAATGAGAATAAAAGATAGATAGATAGATCATAAAGAAACCGACACAGATAGATAGATAGATAGATAGATAGATAGATAGATAGATAGATAGATAGATAGATAGACAGACAGATAGATAGATAGATAGATAGATAGATAATGAACAGACAAGGATAGATAGACAGTTATATATACACTACCGGCCATAATTATTAGGCTAGCCCAGTGTTTTAGAGAATGATGTATGTCATACTATTTTTTAGTATTTGTTGCCAAATGAATAATTGTAAATGAAAATAGAATGGTTCTTTTGTTAATACTGAACAATTATATGTGCATCAAATGAATAAATATTAATAATTGTCTATATTGCAGTTTCTTTAATGAAAGAATGAAGAAAATTTAGGGTGATTCGGATGAGTTCATCTTTGCTGACACGCCTTGTAAATGTAATAAAAAACAAAACAAAAACATTCTATTTTCATTTAGAATTATCACTTGAAATAAATACTAAAAATACTATGAAATATATAATTTCTTTTTAAAAACAGGGGTAGCCTAATAATTATAGCCAATAGTATATATATATCAAATCTACAGGGTACGATAGTTAAATTGTCGCTATTTGCCTTGTAAAATTTGTCAAAGTAATAATAACAAAAGAACCATTCTATTTTCATTTAGAATTATCACTTGGAAATAAATACTAAAAATACTATGAAATATATAATTTCTTTTTAAAAGCGAGGTGGCCTAATAATTATAGCCAATAGTATATATATATCAAATCTACAGGGTACGATAATTAAATTGTCGCTATTTGCCTTGTAAAATTTGTCAAAGTAATAATAACAAAAGAACCATTCTATTTTCATTTAGAATTATCCACTTGGAAATAAATGTAAATACTTTTATGAAATATATAATTTTCTTTTTAAAAACAGGGGTGGCCTAATAATTATAGCCAATAGTATATATATATCAAATCTACAAGGCGATAGTTAAATTGTCGCTATTTGCCTTGTAAAATTTATCAAAGTAATAATAACAAAAGAACCATTCTATTTTCATTTAGAATTATCCACTTGGAAATAAATACTAAAAATACTATGAAATATATAATTCTTTTTAAAAACAGGGGTGGCCTAATAATTATAGCCAATAGTATATATATATATCAAATCTACAGGGTACGATAGTTAAATTGTCGCTATTTGCCTTGTAAAATTTGTCAAAGTAATAATAACAAAAGAACCATTCTATTTTCATTTAGAATTATCCACTTGGAAATAAATACTAAAAATACTGAAATATATAATTTCTTTTTAAAAACAGGGGTAACTAATAATTATAGCCAATAGTATATATATATCAAATCTACAGGGTACGATAGTTAAATTGTCGCTATTTGCCTTGTAAAATTTGTCAAAGTAATAATAACAAAAGAACCATTCTATTTTCATTTAGAATTATCCACTTGGAAATAAATACTAAAAATACTATGAAATATATAATTTCTTTTTAAAAACAGGGGTGGCCTAATAATTATAGCCAATAGTATATATATATCAAATCTACGGGGTACGATAGTTAAATTGTCGCTATTTGCCTTGTAAAATTTGTCAAAGTAATAATAACAAAAGAACCATTCTATTTTCATTTAGAATTATCCACTTGGAAATAAATACTAAAAATACTATGAAATATATAATTTCTTTTTAAAAGCAGAGTGACAACTAATAATTATAGCCAATAGTATATATATATATCAAATCTACAGGGTACGATAGTTAAATTGTCGCTATTTGCCTTGTAAAATTTGTCAAAATAATAATAACAAAAGAACCATTCTATTTTCATTTAGAATTATCACTTGGAAATAAATACTAAAAATACTATGAAATATATAATTTCTTTTTAAAAACAGGGGTGGCCTAATAATTATGACCAATAGTGTATATATCAGAGGGTTTTTATGGGAGGATTTTCAGAAGTTCTGGAACGTAGAGTGAAAGCGAAAGTAAAAAATATAATGAAAGTCAAAGCGAAAATGAGTGAAAATGTTTTACCAACATTTACAACTAGCGAGAAATCTGAATGAAATTGTTAAACTTAGAGGTGACGATTTCATTCATAATTGGAGTAGATAGACTGAACTATCGCCCGGTTCACACTCCACCCACGTCTATTGAACAGGTGTAGAGGCTCATCCCTTGTTCCCTGTTTAGAATGTGGTTTCCGGCTTTCTCTTTTCCAATCTTTTCACTTTTCCTTTTTGTTTATTTTTTTTCAATTGGAGTAGATAGACTGAACTATCGCCCGGTTCACACTCCACCCACGTCTATTGAACAGGTGTAGAGGCTCATCTTTTCTTCCCTGTTTAGGATGTGGTTTCCGGCTTTCTCTTTTCCAAACTTTTTCACTTTTCCTTTTTGTTTATTTTTTTTTCAACTGGAGTAGATAGACTGAACTATCGCCCGGTTCACACTCCACCCACGTCTATTGAACAGGTGTAGAGGCTCATCACTTGTTTCCTGTTTAGGATGTGGTTCCCAACTTTCTCTTTTCCAATCTTTTTCACTTTTCCTTTTTGTTTATTTTTTTTTTCAATTGGAGTAGATAGACTGAACTATCGCTCGTTTCACACTCCACTCACATCTATTGAACAGGTGTAGAGGCTCATCACTTGTTCCCTGTTTAGGATGTGGTTCCCAACTTTCTCTTTTCCAATCTTTTTCACTTTTCCTTTTTGTTTTGTTTTTTCAACTGGAGTAGATAGACTGAACTATCGCCCAGTCACACTCCACCCACGTCTATTGAACAGGTGTAGAGGCTCATCCCTTGTTCCCTGTTTAGGATGTGGTTCCCAACTTTCTCTTTTCCAATCTTTTTCACTTTTACTTTTTGTTTTGTTTTTTCAACTGGAGTAGATAGACTGAACTATCGCCCAGTCACATTCCACCCACGTCTATTGAACAGGTGTAGAGGCTCATCCCTTGTTCCCTGTTTAGGATGTGGTTTCCGGCTTTCTCTTTTCCCATCTTTTCACTTTTCCTTTTTGTTTATTTGTTTTTTGTTTTTTTTTTTCAATTGGAGTAGATAGATTTCCAATCTTTTCACTCTTACGTAGCCCCCTGCACACCAGTGGCCTTACAGCCTTACCCGGTGTGATATGATTAAAAAATAAAAATAAAAAAATAAAAAATTAATGACGCACTTAGAAGAGTTTTCAAATGTGTTCGCGAAATTAGTAAATCATCATCATTTATCCATCATCACACCCAGATGGTGCATAGTGTAATATAATAATCTGGCCCACCCGAAGAAAGCTGATGCAAGCGGGGGTGTTTTCCGGTCGTTGAAAGGAACGGATGTTTGTTTGACTTTATTTCCGGCAGTAGCGGAAATGGCTACAAGAGGCAGACAGAACAGGTGTCTCTGAGAATTACGTAGGCGTGCGTGGGCGAGGCAAAATCCGGAAGTCCCGGTTTGGAGATTATAAAAAGACCTCGGCGCACGGATTTCAGACAGCGAGAGACGAGACAGTCCGGACAGACCAGACCAGAGGAGCAACAGATACGACGACACTCCCCCGTCAACCCTTAGAGGCGCGCTCTCTCACTCTCTGTTCCCTAGGCTACACGGTTCATCTTCATTAATAAAAATATAACTTATATTTTTATATATATGCGTGTTTGTCTGTTTATTGGTATACAACAGACTTACGTTTTTGGTGCTAGTGACTTGCTGTTTTGAGACAACAAAACAGATTGATACGAGCTGGTTACCACGGCAACGATTGAAAATTCAACGGACTTAAAACTACCAGATAGAAGACGAAAATAGTAAACAACAGGACGAGAATATATAGCAGCCGCGCGACCAAGTGACTATAGATAATCAGCCAAGGTAAGTGACTCATTGATTTGATAGTGTGTGTGTTCTCTGCTCGTGTTTATAATAAGTCCAGTTAGAAAAAAAATGCATACTTTTGCCATTGAGAAATGTGGATTGTTGGTGTCAAACACATTAAGAGGGGTAGAACGGAGGGGGTCGCAGGAATATATGTAGAGAGTAGCGCGTAGGTTTGGGGTTGACGGGGGTGTTAAAGTTGACGGGAGGAAGGAGTTGAGATATTTGCCTATCTGTAGGTGTAGAGCATCTGAGTTAATGATTTATTTTTTTGTTAATGTTTTACCATATATGTAAAGGAAGTTTATTCTACTCTTTAAAGTGGATAATTGGATTAACTTGTTGATAACAATGTTTTCTTTGGGTTGTGCAAGAAAATAGTTAATATTTCGTAGAATAAATATTTAATGAAATAATTTTGGTTTGTGTCTTAATTTTACTTAAAAAGCGGCATGAACTTTCCAGACAACCCAATAGAAATATTGACGAACAACTATTCTCAATGTGATTATGAAGGTCAGTTGTATGGTTGAAATAGTTGAGTTTTTCTGACCAGTACTCGAGCCGAATTAAAAAAAAAAAAAAAAAACAATCGATGTTCTACGTACACAAACTTTCCCCAATTGGAGTATTAGCGTAAAATGACCCTCTCCATTTTCTCCATTTGACCTTGTATTGTATGAACTAAATCAAATTTGGTAAACATTGACAAATTATAAATATAGCTGAATGCTACCACAATAGGAAAATCAGAGAAGCGAAAGGGTTCTTTAATTTTGATCTCGTCAACAGAATTCGTTCGTAAACGTCAATTTGTAATCTTTACACAGATACTGTCAAAATTTAAAAATATTTGTGTTTTGCGTGATATTTCTACGGCATAGAAATGACTTAAATGTTATCGAGAGTTTTAAAGTGTATTTTTAATTATGCAGTTAACAACAGCCAACAAAATCGCCAATTATAAATATATCTCAACATCGTTGCTTGAAAACAACTGCATTGTTTGGTTATTTCTTTGCGAATACACCGATTATATATATTCTTAAAACATTCACCCGCGTCTCAGTGTTTCGCGATGTGAGTCAGATATTGAAAAGATATTTTGTTGTCAATATGGTGGAATCGGATTATTTGGGGAGATTTGGGAAAATTAAATTAAAATCTAAAACTTATTTACGTGAAAGTACTTCACTTTTTTTGCTTGTAACTTTACGCTATTTTCTGGCAATTATAACCAAGATTTGAACATAAAACGGTGACTTGGGAAATATCTTTTGAAGATATATTAATTTCTGAAAACTAGTAAATACCTTGGAACAGATAAATATGGAGAGATTTAGTGAAGGATGTGAGGAACTCCCGAGAAGTTGACGATAGGAGTCATTGCTGGCGTGGTCGGCGTTATGATAATCCTAGGAATAATAGCTAGGAAGCGGATTTTTAAATGTGAAAGAAGCAACAGTGCTTCGGAAAAGGAAATTGAGTTATCCGTTGTGAATAGTACTCCGGGGTCAACGGGTGTTCAACACTCAAATGTCTCTGCGTTAAACAGAGAGATGTCAACAAATCAGATATGCTTGGATTCGAATCCAGAGGAAGTAGTTCAAGGAATGGAAGACATTGTACAAACTAAGGAACTACGAGTCACGGGTCCATTTTTTTTTTTAGACTAAATTAATATAAATGAAACCTCTAATCCTCCACAAGTAAATTGCATGCGGATTAACGTTGGAATCAGGGTAATTTTCTTCATTTTCTATTGAACATTTCTCGGTCAGACTATGAATGATATGTACGGCAGATAATGGCCATTTTTTCTGTGTTCAAACATAGTATGTTTGAAATTAAATTAAATTAAATGAGGTTACATGTGTAACAATAAACTCGAGCAGAAGCACGCATGGTGTTGGTCAAAGGTCATTTACTCGATGTTAGTTTGGAAACTGGGGCGCGATTACCGCCTATAATCACGTGGTTATGCATCGAGGAGTCTACGCTTATGGACAGAGTCGAGAAAGAAAATGAACATTTTTAAGAACTTTGCCCAATTCTGTGAAAATGGATATTAAAAAAAAAAAAAAAAAAAAGGAGGAAAAAAGAAAGAAAAAAAAAGAACAATGAAACATCGAGCTGGTAGAACAATTTTCAAGATGGACACGAACATTGTTGGGTTGCCGATGTAGGCTCCCCTATATATATTTTTTTGTTGTTTTTGTTGTTTTTTTTGTTTCGGCATGCACATGTTTTGTTGTTTTGGCGTGCACATGTTTTATACAATTGTCGGGCTTGTGTGGCATGGGGAGGAGAGTGAGGGTGTTGCGCTTAAAATGTTCTTAGGTGAACATTTTGGAAAATGGGTGGGCGAGGAATGTAATATAATAATCTGGCCCACCCGAAGAAAGCTGATGCAAGCGGGGGTGTTTTCCGGTCGTTGAAAGGAACGGATGTTTGTTTGACCTTATTTCCGGCAGTAGCGGAAATGGCTACAAGAGGCAGACAGAACAGGTGTCTCTGAGAATTACGTAGGCGTGCGTGGGCGAGGCAAAATCCGGAAGTCCCGGTTTGGAGATTATAAAAAGACCTCGGCGCACGGATTTCAGACAGCGAGAGACGAGACAGTCCGGACAGACCAGACCAGAGGAGCAACAGATACGACGACACTCCCCCGTCAACCCTTAGAGGCGCGCTCTCTCACTCTCTGTTCCCTAGGCTACACGGTTCATCGTCATTAATAAAAATATAACTTATATTTTTATATATATGCGTGTTTGTCTGTTTATTGGTATACAACAATAGGGCAGCAACTTTTTGTTGCTGTTTCTCTAACAAACTGTTTTTACGTGGCAGACTGGTTAGCCCTGCACCCACCCCCAAACCTGGAGGACCATTCTTGATCCTTACGTTTATAGCGCCTGGTATTCCCAAATGGTCACCCATTTAAGTACTGACTAGGCTCGATGTTGTTTAACTTCGGTGATCGGACTGGAACAGGCGTATTCAACACGATATAGCGGTAAACTCGAAATTAGTAAGTACTAAAACTTAAATACATCAGCCTCTGAATCAGCTGTAGCAAATTTACTAATATCTAAAGAAGCGGTAAATGTTTATATATTAATCCGACAGATTTTATTACATAAATATAGTTCCAATGGATACTCATATTTGAGTAGACGCTCCATTTATTTGTTAAACATTATATTTATTTATGTTCGTCTATTGACATGAATATTCGAGAAATCTTATAAAAGAAGAATATGCACTCCCCTGCAGGATTCGAACATCCCCAGGAGGAAGTAGATTCTAAATCTGACGGAAAACACATATTTCATCTACCGGCTGGAATATTCGAGAAATCTAATTAAAATAGAATATGCGCTCCCCAGCAGAATTCGAACTTCTCTAGGCGGGGATACAGATTATAATCCTGACGATGATCGATTATGTCGTCTACCGGCGAGGAATCTAATTAAAGAAGAAAATGCACTCCCCTGCAGGATTCGAACATCCCCAGGAGGAAGCAGATTCTAATCTTGACGGAGAGCACATATTTGGTCAACCGGCTTGAATATTAGAGGAATCGTATTAAGAAAAATATATGCGCTCCCCATCAGAAGTGAGATCTCCCTAAGGGGGTGCAGATTATAATCCTGAAGGTGAGCGATTATTTCGTCTACCGGCTTAAATATTCGAGAAATCTAGTCAAAAAAGTCCACAGAATTTGAACGTTTTCAGCAGAAAGTAAATCTTATCTAGACGGGAAGCACATATTTCGTCCACCGACATGAAAATTGAACAAATCTTATTAAGGAAGATTACGCGCTTCGCCAGCAGGATTCGACCCTCCCAAGCGAAATGCAGATTCTTGAATATTCGTGAAATCTAGTCAAAAAAGAATATGACTCCACCACAGGATTTAAACGTTTTCAGGTGACAGTAGATTCTAATCTAGACGGGGAGCATGTGGAACTCCTTTCCGTATACTTGCTTGTCTGAAGGCTACGACCCCCAGGAATTTAAGTGCAATGTCAATTCCCATCTCTTATCCACTTGACTCCAGTCTTTTCTACATCACCCCGTATATCTTTTCTTTTCCTTCCTCTCTACCTTCGCAACCGTCTTTACAACTGTTTCCATCCTTCTCTTGCCCTTTTTATAACACCCCCTGTAACTGGTTCGTCTTTCTTTTCACTCTCCTCCTGATAAACCTTTAGTCTGATAAACGGAGGGTCTGTAATGTGATAGATACCGACTTGGCAGACCGCCTGCAGTCTCTCTCTCACCGGCGCGACGTGGCTTCCCTGTGTCTCTTCTATAAATACTTTCATGGCTTCTGCTCCGATGAACTTAGATCACTGGTGCCCCCTAGGTTCGAATTTGCACGAGATACTAGATTAGCAACCAGATCCCACCCTTTTACAGTGAAACCGATAAAATGCAACCTCAACTTCTACTCCAACATTTTCTTTTCTCGTACTTCCCTAGAATTCCCTTCCACATGACTGCTTCCCCGACGGCTACAATCTCCAGGAGTTTAAATGTAAGGTCAATAGACACCTCCTAACACACTAACTTGTTTCCATTCTTTCAAACCCTCTTCCCATCCTCCCAACTACCTATAACCCCCCTTCTGACATTTCCTATATCTAACCACTCTTTCTATTTACCTTCCCCTTGTAGCCCCAAGCGCAATAGTGGCAGTGGAATGCCTTGCTTGGGGTGAAACGATTAAAAAAAAAATTTTTTTTATATTATTTTGTTGTTTAATTATGATTTAATTATCTATGATATATATTTCATAATATACTCATCAGGAGATGTGTATCAAACAGGGCTGTTTAGGTGCTATTCTAAAACAATTTTTTCTTCCCGACTGTGGAATTCTCTTCCACAGGACTGCTTCGCCGACGGCTACAATCTCCAGGAGTTTAAATGTAAGGTCAATAGACACCTCCTAACACACTAACTTCCATTCTTTCAAACACACTAACTTCCATTCTTTCAAACACACTAACTTCCATTCTTTCAAACACACTAACTTCCATTCTTTCAAACACACTAACTTCCATTCTTTCAAACACACTAACTTCCATTCTTTCAAACACACTAACTTCCAGTCTTTCAAACACACTAACTTCCAGTCTTTCAAACACACTAACTTCCATTCTTTCAAACACACTAACTTCCATTCTTTCAAACACACTAACTTCCATTCTTTCAAACACACTAACTTCCATTCTTTCAAACACACTAACTTCCATTCTTTCAAACACACTACTTCCATTCTTTCAAACACACTAACTTCCATTCTTTCAAACACACTAACTTCCATTCTTTCAAACACACTAACTTCCAGTCTTTCAAACACACTAACTTCCATTCTTTCAAACACACTACTTCCATTCTTTCAAACACACTAACTTCCAGTCTTTCAAGCACACTAACTTCCATTCTTTCAAACACACTAACTTCCATTCTTTCAAACACACTAACTTCCATTCTTTCAAACACACTAACTTCCATTCTTTCAAACACACTAACTTCCAGTCTTTCAAACACGCTAACTTCCATTCTTTCAAACACACTAGTTCCATTCTTTCAAACACATTAACTTCCAGTCTTTCAAACACATTAACTTCCATTCTTTCAAACACACTAACTTCCATTCTTTCAAACACACTAACTTCCATTCTTTCAAACACACTAACTTCCATTCTTTCAAACACACTAACTTCCAGTCTTTCAAACACACTAACTTCCATTCTTTCAAACACACTACTTCCATTCTTTCAAACACACTAACTTCCAGTCTTTCAAACACACTAACTTCCATTCTTTCAAACACACTACTTCCATTCTTTCAAACACACTAACTTCCAGTCTTTCAAACACACTAACTTCCATTCTTTCAAACACACTAACTTCCAGTCTTTCAAACACACTAACTTCCATTCTTTCAAACACACTACTTCCATTCTTTCAAACACACTAACTTCCAGTCTTTCAAACACACTAACTTCCATTCTTTCAAACACACTAACTTCCAGTCTTTCAAACACACTAACTTCCATTCTTTCAAACACACTACTTCCATTCTTTCAAACACACTAACTTCCAGTCTTTCAAACACACTAACTTCCATTCTTTCAAACACACTACTTCCATTCTTTCAAACACACTAACTTCCAGTCTTTCAAACACACTAACTTCCATTCTTTCAAACACACTATCTTCCATTCTTTCAAACACACTACCTTCCATTCTTTCAAACACACTAACTTCCATTCTTTCAAACACACTAACTTCCATTCTTTCAAACACACTAACTTCCATTCTTTCAAACACACTAACTTCCAGTTTTTCAAACACACTAACTTCCATTCTTTCAAACACACTAACTTCCATTCTTTCAAACACACTAACTTCCAGTCTTTCAAACACACTAACTTCCATTCTTTCAAACACACTACTTCCATTCTTTCAAACACACTAACTTCCAGTCTTTCAAACACACTAACTTCCATTCTTTCAAACACACTAACTTCCAGTCTTTCAAACACACTAACTTCCATTCTTTCAAACACACTACTTCCATTCTTTCAAACACACTAACTTCCAGTCTTTCAAACACACTAACTTCCATTCTTTCAAACACACTAACTTCCAGTCTTTCAAACACACTAACTTCCAGTCTTTCAAACACACTAACTTCCATTCTTTCAAACACACTACTTCCATTCTTTCAAACACTCTTCCCACCCACCCAACTATCTATCACCCCCTCTTCTGACATTTCCTATATCTAACCACTCTTTATATTTACCTTCCCCCTATGTAACCCCCAGGCGCAATAGTGGCAGTGGAATGCCTTGCTTGGGGTGAAACGATTAAAAAAAAAACCCTGCGTATCAGTGGAGGTACCGCCTTCCTTGTGACGAAATGATTAAAAAAAGACATATATCACCTACCGACATGAAAATTGGAGAAATCTTATTAAATAAGATTACGCCTTCCCCAGTCTACCAGTTTGAATATTCGATAAATCTAGCAAAAAAAGAATATTCCTTCACAGGATTTGAACGTCTTCAGCAGAAAGTAAATTCAAATCTAGACGGGAAGCACATATTACGTCTACCGACATGAAAATTGGAGAAATCTTATTAAGGAAGAATACGCGCTCCCCAGCAGTATTCGACCCTCCCCAGCAGAATACGGATTCTAATGACTGAACTATCGCTCGGTTCACACTCCATCCACGTCTATTGAACAGGTGTAGAGGCTCATCCCTTGTTCCCTGTTTAGGATGTGGTTTCCAGCTTTCTCTTTTCCAATCTTTTCACTTTTCCTTATTTTTTTTCAATTGGAGTAGATAGACTAAACTATCGCCCGGTTCACACTCCACCCACGTCTAATGAACAGGTGTAGAGGCTCATCTCTTCTTCCCTGTTTAGGATGTGGTTTCCGGCTTTCTCTTTTCCAATCTTTTCACTCTTACGTAGCCCCCTGCACACCAGTTGCCTTACCGCCTTGCCCGGGGTGATAGGATTAAAAAAAAAATCTTGATGGAGACCATGTATTTCGTCCAATGGCTTAAATTTTGGAGAAATAAAGAAGAATACGTACACCATAGCGGGATTTGAACCCCACCAGAAGGATTCAGATTATTATCCAGATGGGAGCGATTATTTCGTCTACCGGCTGGAATATTCGAGAAATCTAATTAATGAAGAATATGCTCTCCCTTGCAAGGTTCGAACCATCCCACGGGGATGCAAATTCTAATCATAACGGAAAGGGAATATTTTGTTTATCAGCCTGAATATTCGCTGAATCTAATTAAAGAAGAATTTATGCTCCTTATCAGAATTCGAATCTCCCCAGGGAGATGCTGATTCTAATCTTGATGGAGAGCAGATATTTGGAACATTGGAGAAATCTTGTTAAGAAAAATATATGCGCTCCCCATCAGAAGTGAGATCTCCCTAAGGCGGTGCAGATTATAATCCTGAAGATGAGCGATTATTTCGTCTACCGGCTTGAATATTCGAGAAATCTAGTCAAAATAGTCCACAGAATTTGAACGTTTTCAGCAGAAAGTAAAATCTTATCTAGACGGGAAGCACATATTTCGTCCACCGACATGAAAATTGAACAAATCTTATTAAGGAAGATTACGCGCTTCCCATTATTTACACTTCTCCCCCACTTGAGAGAGATGTGACACAATGTCTTTTTTAACGTGGGGAACTTGAGCGCGTACACCCAGGTACTGGTCAAACATTACTTATCCACCGCGGTGGATAGGTTCAAAACCGGTCATAAATGGTCTTAGGTGTGCCCATCCCCAGCAGGATTCGACCCTCCCAAGCGGAATGCAGATTCTAATCCTGACGGAGAGCATATATTACGTCCAAAGGCCTAAATATTGGAGAAATAATGGAGAATGTGTAAACCATAGCGAGATTTAAACCCCCACCAGAGGGATGCAGAATATAATCCTGATGGGAGCGATTATATCGTCCGCCGGTTGCAATATTCGAGGAATCTTATTAATGAAGAATATGCTCTCCCTTGCAAGGTTCGAAACTTTCTAGAAGGATGCGAATTTTAATCCTAACGGAAAGCGCACATTTCGTTTATCAGCCTCAATATTCGCTGAACCTAAGGAAGAATATTCGCTTCTTGTCAGAATTGGAGTTTCCAAAGAAGATTACCCGCTCCCTATCAGCATTCGAACCTCCCCAGTGTGATGCAGATTCTATCCTGACGGTTAGCGATTATTTCGTCTACCGGCTTGAATATTTAAGGTAACATCATCAAAGATGAAGGAAAAACCTGAAGCAACTGAAGTGTGGTTCTACAGAAGCACACTGGATATAAAGTGGGGGATCAGTTCCATATTACAATGAATATATAAACTGACCCCTCACTGTTTGGTCACAGCCGTTTCTATACATTTATATTCTTCATATCAAAAATCACAAGGATGCATTCCAGGAACTGAGTGAAGTATTAAGAGACAGGATAATTTTGCGAGTACTAGATTGCAATGCGATGTCAGTTCTTCAATATGGCAGTGAATGCTGGACAATATCCTAAAAGACGAAGGAAAAACTTGAAGCAACTGAAATGTGGTTCTACACAAAGATTGCTGCGAATAGCATGGATCGAGCATGTGAGCAATGATGAGGTTTTGGAAAAGATGGAAACGAAAAGGAAATTAATACTGAGCATTAGGAAGAGACAGCTAAGGTTCCTGGGATATCCAATGAGGAAAGAGGGCTTGGAGAACCTGATACTAACAGGTCAGAACACTAGGGAAAAAGAGACAGGGGAAAGCAACGGATAACATATTTGAAGGACCTAATCAGGTGGATGTTGGAACGAGGGTTGCATGGTCCAACAGGATAAGGCGTGCTAAGAGCCACCAGGAATAGGGAGATGTGGAAAGCCATGATCGCCTACATCCTGAAAGAACTCAGCATATAGAATAATATATATGCAAACTGTTTATCAGAAATTATAATGTGGATATAAAATGGGGGACCAATTCTATATTATAATCAATATATAAACTGTTCCCTCATTTTTTGGCCATGCTAGTTTCTATATATTTATATTCTAGATTTATGGGCTTGAGCTAGTGGATGGCAGAGTTGGGTTTGGGTGGTGTAACAGGAGAAAGTGTGCTAAGAGCCACCAGGGATAGGGAGATGTGGAAAGCCATGATCGCTTACATCCTGAAAGAACTCAGCACATAGAATGATATATATGCAAACTGTTTATCAGAAATTATAATGTGGGTATAAAATGGGGGACCAATTCTATATTATAATCAATATATAAACTGTTCCCTCATTTTCTGGCCATGCTAGTTTCTATACATTTATATTCTAGATTTATGGGCTTGAGCTAGTGAATGGCAGAGTGTGTGTTTGGGTGGTGTAACAGGAGAAAGCGTGCTAAGAGCCACCAGGGATAGGGAGATGTGGAAAGCCATGATCGCCTACATCCTGAAAGGACAGGGCACTTAGAAGAAGAATAATTTAAGAATATACGTCCCTAGCAGGGAAATGCCGATTCTAATCTTTTGCGGAGAGCAGATATTTTGTCTACCGGCTTCAATATTTGAGCAATATTATTAAAAATAAATATTCAAGTCCCAGCAGGATTATAACCTCTCTCGTAGGAGGCAGATGACAATCCTGTTGGTAAGCTCCTATTTCGTTTACCGGTTTGAATATTGAAGAAATATTATTGAAGAAGAATATGAGCTAGATTCGAACTAGCCCAGTTGCTAATCCTGCGGGAGAGCACATATTTCGTCTACTGGCCGAAATATTTGTGGAATTAATTTAAAGAAGAATATGCGCTTTTTGGCAAGATTCGAGCCTCCCCAGGCGGATGCAGTTTCTAATCCTGGCGGAGAGCACATATTTCGTCTACTGGCCGAAATATTTGTGGAATTAATTTAAAGAAGAATATGCGCTTTTTGGCAAGATTCGAACCTCCCCAGGCGGATGCAGTTTCTAATCCTGGCGGAGAGCACATATTTCGTCTATCGGCCAGAATACTCCTGAAATCTATTTCGAAAATCAGCGCTCCCAAGTGGGATTCGAAGCTACCCGGATTGTAATCTATGCTATTATTTCGTCCACTGGTTTGAATATTCGAAGAATCTAATTAAAGAAGAATAAGGGCACCCCAGCATGATTCGAACCTGCAGCTTATAATCCTGATTTTAATTCTGACGGAGGACACTTATTTTTTTCAGTTGCTTGAATATTTCATAAAACTTATGAAAGAAGAATATGCAATCCTTAGCACTTAAAGGACAGTGCACATAGAAGAAGAATAATTTAAGAATATACATTCCTAGAAGGATTCGAACCTGCATCTAACCTGCGTTTTTTAAAGAAGATTTATCATATATTCAGGACGATGGACGAATATAAATGAATATACGGTTTAGTAAATAGACGGAGCCTATACTCAGATATGGGTATCCTCTAAAAATTGCGTTCAAGTAGTGAGAGCAAATTTAGTATTATATTAGGTAATTAGACATTGAATTGCAATTAAATTTCGCTGGGAATAATTTGGCTTAACACTGCACGTGGCTACAAATTCAAGTCATTAACATAAAAAATCGTGACACGCAGATCAAGATTTTATATGAATGGCACGCCTGCCGCCAGACCCGTTCAAAAATATCTAATCTCTCAGCTGCTTGCAACCACTTTCTCATATCAATGATTAAATATGTCTACAAGTGATTGTATCCTGTAGGTTTTATCGGGGACCTTCCTTCTTCGAAACCTGTATACCAGCACTTCCAGAATCGCCAAAGAAGACCTGTACAGAAATCACATCAATTTAGGAGTTTCAGTAGCAGCAACAGATGAAATATATATATCTTATGTCGCTTTTGGTAGTCATGAGTTATCTCCCTCTAACCCTCTAAGTTACTTGTTCACCACTGCTGTAACCTGGTATTGAACTCACAACTCTTTGGGTCAAGTCACAGGAAATAACCAATGTCTATATTCTTTGGGTCATGTGTCCTTAAGGAAAAGAACAACTGAATTTCTGGGACTTAAAAACCTAATATCCAGTCACCCATTTTTACCAGAGTTCATATTGAAAAGTTTTGATATTAATGATTTTCTCTAGTATTTTTTATGTCAATGGTTTTCTCCAGTATTTTTTACCAGAGCTCATATCCCAATTTTGACACTAATGATTTTCTCTGGCACTCCATATCACCGGTTCCCATATTGTGTTCATCTCTATGCTTGGTCGGCTTAGGGGGTAAACAACAGCCGAAATTTCATACAAATGGCAACAAAGATGAGGACAATAGTCCGAATAATGTAAATACTGTAAATACTACCTCATCTCAGAAATATAAACAAAGGATTCGGTTTGAAATTCCTAGCACCTGAAGAAGACCAGAGCGTACAACGGCTGAAACATCGTACAAATGGCAACAAAGATGAGGACAATAGTCCGAATAATGCAAATACTGTAAATACTATCTCATCTCAGAAATATAAACAAAGCATTCGGTTTGAAATTCCTAGCACCTGAAGAAGGCCAGAGCGTACAACGGCTGAAACATCGTACAAATGGCAACAAAGACGAGGACAATAGTCCGAATAATGCAAATACTCTAAATAATACCTCATCTCAGAAATATAGACAAATATTTAAAATAAAAGGTTATACAGAAAACCTTTATCATTACCGGAAAGTGCTACAACAGTTACTGTATTTGAGAAACCTATTTCTCTAAAACAATGCTTTCAAAGAAAGATTTTATAAATTTCAAACAACAATAGTACAAGCTGCTTGGTCAATGAATGCTGAATGATTCTTTATAAAGAAACGGCCGATATTACCAGTATCATTAAATTGCATATGGTTACAACAGAATAGATATTTCTGCTTCGGCTTCGGCCTTAAATACATGTTGAAGCTACATATATGTATTGCTAGGGATTTTATAGCGGGTATCTGCACATTTCAGCCCCTGTCTTTACCGCAGATAAATAATGACCCATTCTGTTTCGATTGCGAGGGAAAACGGAAAGAAATGATATATCAGAGATTGTGTTTGTCTTAGATAGATAGATAGATAGATAGATAGATAGATAGATATGAACAGACTGAGATAGATAGATAGATAGATAGATAGATAGATAAAGAAAAAGACTGAGATAGATAGATAGATAGATAGATAGATAGATAGATAGATAGATAGATAGATAGATATGAACAGGATGTGATAGTTATTAACAGACTGAGATAGATAGATAGATAGATAGATAGATAGATAGATAGATAGATAGATAGATAGATAGATAGATAGATATGAACAGAATGAGATAGATAGATATGAACAGAATGAAATAGTTATGAACAGACTGAGATAGATAGATAGATAGATAGATAGATAGATAGATAGATAGATAGATCAAGACTTCACATTCAAACTGTCAGCCGTATCGAACCACTTTCTGAGATCAGTAGTTATAAGTTGCCTTCAGCGAATGAAACATAGATTTTTGCGAAAATCATCTCGCATCCCCGTTCCGTCATCCACCTGATCAGGTCCTGCAAATATGTTATCCGCTGCCTTCCCCTGTCTCTTTTTCCTTCTATCTGGCCAGTCAGTATCAGGTTCTCCAAGCTCTCCTTCGTTATTGCATGTCCCAGGAACTTCAGTTGTCTCTTCCTGATGCTCACTATTAATTTCCTTTTTGTTGCCACTCTTTCCAAAACCTTATCGTTGCTTGCATGCTCGGTCCGCGATATCCGCAGCATCCTTCTGTAGAACCACATTTCCGCTGCTTCAAGTTTTGTCCTCATTTTCGATGATATTGTCCAGCATTCACTGCCATATTGAAGAACTGATATCACATAGCAATCCAGTACTCTCTTCTTTGTTTCTAGTGAAATTGTCCTGTTTCTTAATACTTTACTCAACTTCTGGAATGCATCCTTGTGCTTTTAGATCTCAGGAATATAAATGTATAGAAACTGCTGTGGCCACAAAGTGAGGGGTCAGTTTATATATCGATTGTCATATGAAACTGATCCCCCACTTTATATCCAGCAGCATCCTTCTGTAAGACCACATTTCAGTTGCTTCAAGTTTTTCCTTCATCTTTGATGATATTTTCCAATATTCACTGCCATATTGAAGAACTGACATCGCATAGCAATCCAGTACTCTCTTCTTTGTTTCTAGTGATATTTTCCTGTGTCTTAATACTTTACTCAGCTTCTGGAACGCGTCCTTTAGGCTTATTTAATGGCATTCTCGGCACCATTCTGTATTTCTGTTATTTCATATCTATTCTTAATCTGGGAGGAGATTTTCCAGCATTCAGTGCTGTATATGATGACTGATATTGCTCTTTTTTGTTTCTAAGAAAATTATTCTTTCATAAATTCATTCTCAGCATCCTTCTGTAAAATCGCATTTTTGCTGTTTCAAGTCTCTTCTTCATCTTTGAGGAGATTTGTCAGCATTTACTGCCATATAAGAAAATTAATCTTACGCGTGCCTTGTGGTGCAATAGCTATCGGCCCGGAACGAGAAATCGGGGAGCCGAGTTCGAATTCCAGTTGAATTTCTTGCATTCACTTACGTATAAAATACCCTTGTGAAAGGTATTAATCCCAGTTATGGGTTAAATAACAGGACAGATTGGATTCTTAAGCCTTGGCTGGCAACCAATCTACCACAGAAAGCAATGGCAACCTTCTGCGGGAAAATCTTCTGCCTAGTCAGCAATGTCTATTTCAAGACATGATCGCCCAAGCATGAATCACTTGTGGCACTTAACTGACTGACTGAATCTTATATACCAGTTCAGTACTATTTTATTTGTTTTTAATGTTATTGTTCTATCACTTAGTAAGGTACATATCAGTTTTATATTATGTTATCCTCAACATCCCTCTGTAGAACAGCATTTCTGTTATTTCAAGTATCTTATTTAGTGAGGAGATTGTCCAGCATTCACTGCCATGCAGAAAGATTGATATTACATGATAGTTTAGTACTCTTATTTCTTATGCTTTGTAGCTCTTGATAATTTTTTTCATTTCTTTTATCTCTCCCAAATCTTGTTCTGACATCCATTTAATCAAGCTCACTAGGTAGATCATGTTTTGTTTCCCTTTATTCTTTTTGCCTTCAAAACGTCCTATGAGTATCAAATTTTTCAAGTCTCTTGCATCAAGTCTCTTCTTTAACTGTGATTAGATTGTCCAGCATTCACTGCCATATCAAAGGATTGATATTACGTAAGACTTCAGTTTCTGTTGCTTCAAATCTCTCCTTTAACTGTGATTAGATTGTTCAACATTCACTGATCAAAAGAGAGAGTGCCTGGATTCCAAATTGTTAGCTAAAATTCCCCGAAATTCTGCGTCTAAATTAATGTTTCGGACGAGCTCATGTGCGGTTCGCCTCTAAATGGAAAGTGGCTCTTACTGTCGCCAATTTGCTGGGTTTCGTACCGGGCCTAAACGTAATTTTCCAATGTCTGAAAGCGCTTATCGAGGGTGGGCCGGAGGCTGATCATCTCTGGTTGGGTCGGCGCGGTGAGGGGGTATGATGTTGAAAGACCCGAAACCCCCTAGTGATCCTCGCGATGACATCACTGACGACACTCCCCTAGCGGCCCCATTACGGTGCGTATGTTTGAAACCATATAGGTATGTTATTACACAACAGTTCAGTATTTTTTTCTTTGTTTATGTTGTTTCAAGACTGTTTTGACCTGCGAAGAGATTGTCCAGTTATGTTGCTTCATGACAATTCTTCATTAAAGAGGAGATTGTCCAGCATTCACTGCCATTTCAGTATACTTCTTTATTTTGTAACAAAATAGTTCTGATTTTTAATCAAGCATATATTAGTTTTATATGATGTCATTCTCGGCATCATTCTGTAAAACCGCGTATCTACTATTCAATCAGAGTAGACAGATTAAACTATTGCCCGGTTCACACTCCACCCACGTCTATTGAACAGGTGAAGAGGCTCATCCCTTGTTTCCTGTTTAGGGATGTGGTTTCCGGTTTTCTCTTTTCCAATCTTCTCACTTGTTTTTTCAATTTTAGTAGATACACTAAACTATCGCCCGGTTCACACTCCACCCCCGTCTATTGTACGGGTGAAGAGGCTCATCCCTTGTTTCCTGTTTAGGATGCGGTTTCCGGTTTTCTCTTTTCCAATCTTCTCACTTATTTTTTTCAATTGAAGTAGATAGACTAAACTATCGCCCGGTTCACACTCCACCCACATCTATTGAACAGGTGAAGAGGCTCATCCTTTGTTTCCTGTTTAAGATGCGGTTTCCGGTTTTCTCTTTTCCAATCTTCTCACTTTTTTTTCAATTGGAGTAGACAGACTAAACTATCGCCCGATTCACACTCCACCCACGTCTATTGAACAGGTGAAGAGGCTCATCCCTTGTTTCCTGTTTAGGATGTGGTTTCCGGCTTTCTCTTTTCCAAGCTTTTCACTCCTATGTAGCCCCCTGCACATGAGTGGCGTTACCGCCTTGCTCGGGGTGATATGATTAAAAAAAAGTATATTAAAACATAAGCCATGAAATAAATACATTATGAAATTGCGTTGATGAAACACACTGCAGCTTCTCCTGGATCTTCTAGTAAAATAATGTGAGAAAATTGTCTAACCATCAACAAAATACAGAATATATGGATGTTATCAAGAGGGACATCTCGCAATGTTAGCCACAACCTGGAGAAGCCAGAATCAATGTACAGTAATTTAATTGCGAAGTTTTAATACAGACGCTGGAATCTGTAACACTGAGATCCGTTGTGGCATTGACATAGCAAAAGGTGCATCTCAATGGTTCAAACATATAGATAGAGGTGAAAATTTCGTTAGAAAAAAAGAAAGAAGACTTCAGGTGACCGAGGCATTGCCTTACAGAAGAATGTTGAGCATAGAAAGTTGTGAAGAACCATGTTCACCTAACAAGCTTGTATAAATGAATGACCGAACAGGGATTGGGAGGGTTAGTAAGAAGATAGACATTCCTGAGAGCTACAGAGGATAGGAAATTGTAGAGAGCCATGAGTATCTAATAAACTTGTTCAAATGAAAGACAGAACAGGGATTGGGAGAGAGTGTAAGTACACATTGTTGAGAGCTACAAAGGATAGGAAGTTGTGAAGAACCATGTTTGCTTAACTAAAGAGCTTGTGTAAATGGTGGTAGAACAGGGATTTGGTGGAGATAAGTGTACAAACATTGCTTAGAGTTATAAAAGATAGGTTGTTGTGGAGAGTCATGTTCGTCCACATCCTAAACGGATACGGTACATAAAAGTAACATGCAGGGAATGCGATGAGGGGTTAGAGGTTTGAGCAGTGGTTAGTTGACCATAACTACCGTGCTGAGTTCAATTCTAATTGGTCTCTTACACAAAGAATGGTTGGCAGTTACATGCGAAAGGGTATTCCGTGTTGCTTGTTTTCTAGGAAAAAAAAGAAGCCATATGAGAAAAAGAAACGTGAAGAAGAAAAAGAAAAAGAAGAAAAGAAGAAGAAGAAGTCATATGAGAAAAAGAAACGTGGAGAAGAAAAAGAAAAAGAAAAAGAAAAGAAAAGAAGAAGGAAGGAAGAAGAAGAACCATATGAGAAAAAGAAACGCTGAGAAGAAAAAGAAAAAGAAGAAAAGAAGAAAAAGAAGAAGAAGCCTTATGAGAAAAAGAAACGTTGAGAAGAAAAAGAAAAAGAAGAAAAGAAGAAGAAGAAGCCATATGAGAAAAAGAAACGTGCAGAAGAAAAAGCAAAAGAAGAAAAGAAGAATAAGAAGAAGCCATATGAGAAAAAGTAACGTGGAGAAGAAAAAGCAAAAGAAGAAAAGAAGAAGAAGAAGAAGCCATATGAGAAAAAGAAACGTGGAGAAGAAAAAGCAAAAGAAGAAAAGAAGAATAAGAAGAAGCCATATGAGAAAAAGAAACGTGGAGAAGAAAAAGCAAAAGAAGAAAAGAAGAATAAGAAGAAGCCATATGAGAAAAAGTAACGTGGAGAAGAAAAAGCAAAAGAAGAAAAGAAGAAGAAGAAGAAGCCATATGAGAAAAAGAAACATGGAGAAGAAAAAGAAAAAGAAGAAAAGAAGAAGAAGAAGAAGCCATATGAGAAAAAGAAACGTGGAGAAGAAAAAGAAAAAGAAGAAAAGAAGAAGAAGAAGAAGCCATATGAGAAAAAGAAACGTGGAGAAGAAAAAGCAAAAGAAGAAAAGAAGAAGAAGAAGAAGCCTTATGAGAAAAAGAAACGTTGAGAAGAAAAAGAAAAAGAAGAAAAGAAGAAGAAGAAGCCATATGAGAAAAAGAAACGTGCAGAAGAAAAAGCAAAAGAAGAAAAGAAGAATAAGAAGAAGCCATATGAGAAAAAGTAACGTGGAGAAGAAAAAGCAAAAGAAGAAAAGAAGAAGAAGAAGAAGCCATATGAGAAAAAGAAACGTGGAGAAGAAAAAGCAAAAGAAGAAAAGAAGAATAAGAAGCCATATGCGAAAAAAAAACGTGGAGAAGAAAAAGAAAAAGAATAAAAGAAGAAGAAGCCATATGAGAAAAATGTGGGGAAGAAGCTGAAGAAGAAGAAGAAGAAGAAGAAGAAGAAGAAGAAGAAGAAGAAGAAGAAGAAAAAGAAGAAGAAATAGGAGCCATATGGGAAAAAGAAATGTGGAGAAAAGAAAAAGAAGAAAAAACAAGACGATACCGTATGAGAAAAACAAATGTGAAGACGATGAAGCCGTATGAGAACAAGAACAAGTCGTAGAAGAAAAAGAAGAAGAAAAAGAAAAAGAAGAAGAAAAAGAAAAAGAAGAAGAAGAGGCTGTATGAGAAGAAGGAAATGATGAAGCCGTATGAGAAGAAGAAGAAGAAGAAGAAGAAGAAGAAGAAGAAGAAGAAAGACTAACGAAAAGAAGAAACGCGAGAATGAAATGGAAACCGGAGGTTGCAACGAACGAATCATGAAAAGCAGAAGATAGAGAAATATTCGGGCATTGACTGCGGACGGAAAAAAAAACTCTATTATCTTATAGAGGGGGTAATGCTGATATTCATCTGAGCACTGGAAACGATACAAAAGTTCTTTGTAGAAACGAATATTATACATTTTGAGTAGTGTTTACATTCATCTTTAATTTTATTAACTGTTTTTTTTTTCACAATTTTACACAAAATAAATTAAAAACTTGTCACAATTGAAAATAATGGTCAGCAATGATTCTAATAAAAATGAAAAAAAAATAATTAGCGCATAGATTATTGGAATATGAGAGTGAGAAATTACGACGAACTGAAAAACAAGACTTAATATCGGTAAGAATAATGATGAGCCTGTTTGAAAAAAAAAAGAAGCTATCAGTTGATTCAAAAAGATGATCACCAGATGTCACTGGCACGAAGTGACAATAATAAT